>QKMV01001128.1:0-17480 GCA_003287335.1 Lednia tumana
AAAGAAATTATTCATACATTGAATTACAATTATTTGATTCTGGTCAGAGGCAAGAAATTTGCAGATACACTGCGGCTGCCTTTCTGTCATATCATGGGTGAAATAAAATTATTTCCTTGAAAAATGTGTCGTCTCACAGACTCGCACGTTATTGTACGCAAATTTAAACAAGAAAATTGTTTGATGCTGTATTCGATACTTTCTAATGTCCCTTTGTTGACGTCTTGGACCGCATAAAAATATTTGCTAAGGAAGTCATTCAGCTCACTGAAACGTTGCTAAAGGTATCATGTTATCATTAAAAGAAAAAAAGCCTCAAGAGACAAAAATTGCAAGTCAATGATTATGATTAGTGGCTCATGTATCAAAGGAGGATATTTTGTGAATTATCTTCCATTATTGTCGATCGGCATCATGTTCTTTGGCCTGCGCCAAGCTGTGCCACTATTCTCTGGATAGCTGTGAAGGTCCATTCAAGATAGGTCCATTCTAATCGGTACATTTCCCAGAGCCGATAGACAACATGCAAAAAGCTTTAGTCATTCTAGAGACGATTAATATCGTGTTGTAATGCTTTTTCTTACGAGGCTTTAATTCTGTAAAGTCCTTTTTGACTCTGGATTAAGCCTTTATGCAAATCGTCTTTTTGGCAGCCTACTGAAATTTTTATCAGATACTCACTTCCATGGCTCTCTTAATTTATTTTCACCCATAAGAGCTGATGGAAGAAGTGCCATACAGAAGGCTCTATTTTGGGCTTCCCTACAAGAGTTATAAAAACTAGACTGTAGGTATTTCAGAAGATAAGCCCCCTTTCTACGTCATTGGTGGCCACGTAACACGTAATAAGTAACTCATTAAACCTGGTCGTATATCCTGCACACATATCATCTTTTTTCCAATAGATAACTTGAAAAAGACTTTTCCAGACAAAAAATCTGCCGACAATAAACATATCCCGACTATAAATACATTGCAGCACAATTGCGGAAATGGCTGGACATCGCAGCAAGAGGCTGTTTTGCAAGTTGTCTGATGGAATCTACGTCATGTTTTTGTTATTTTGGGACACCAATGCAGGCAGGGTAGTTGACTATCTGTTAATTTTTATTCAGTAGTATTCTTTTGCCCAATACGAAAGCTGGTGCAGTGCTAATTATCTCGCTCAGTAATAAAATATTGGTAAATTAAACTAGGTATATACTGTAAACTTACTATGTAGCATTATTTTATTCCAAGCACTAAGGAAAAATATTTCTTTCTCACTCACCCAAATTTTCTTATTGAGCAAGCAAAGTTTCTACAGTCTTCGCCTCACACGATACCTTTCAATTTTTTTGTGATTGTCTACAGCCCAAACAAATAGTTCGATTAACTTAAATTTGTATCATCCCTACAAACTTCCAAATAGAATGTATAGTTTGTGGGGGAAATTAGCCCGGTAGTCTTTTTAATAAAAATGTTAGAAAATTTAGAAAAGTTCTGTAAAATTAACATCAGGACTGATTAGCTTGAAACTTTTACTATCCCTGCAAACTGTTCCAGAATATAACTGAATATTTTTTAAATACAAATGATTCGGCAGTTTTTTTGAGCGAGCGAAGCTTCTACACACAACTCATATGGCAGTTACTGCTTTTTGTTTGTTTGTTCGCTCTACAGCCCAAATGGTAACTCTGATCAACGAGACATTTGTGCCATACCTGTAAACTGTTCCAGAATAGAACTGCATAGTTTTGGGTGAAAATCAGTCCAGCGATAGTTTAAAAAAATAGCAAAAATGTATAAATGTCCCCTAAGATTAGAATGGGAAGGTTTTATAATGGAAATTGTTTTCATGTAACCACAGGTGATAGAATTCTGTATTATTGTTCCTAAGTGGTGTGAGTGACAGAGATATTTTAAGGTGTAAAAAGTACGTTATTGAGAACTTCTAGATGAGCAGCTTTAACTGGTATTGGTGGACGGACCAGAAGCGAAGCAGGAAAAATGTGGAACCGGTCTGGGATACAAACCTACGACCTCTCGATTACCGGTAAAGGGCTCTACCACTGAGCTAACAGGGCACACATTCTCCACACTTCGGAGTAGGGTAAGGGGTCTCCAAAGAGAAGAGGCCGAGCGGCTTGTAGGTTAGACGAGTACTTCGCACCGCATCTTGTGCAAGGGAATTAACTTGTGCCCTGTGGACAGCGGTGGCGCTGTCAAGTCCCAAACCCTGTTTCTCACGAAGATTATGGGTTGTTGAGAATTTGTATTGGAACTTGGAAATTGTGTCTTTTTGTTAGACCCCGTAAGTTTCTGTAAGGTTTCGTATGAAAATGACAGGCATGGTTTTTAAAAGTTTTTCAAGTATATTTTTCACGTAACGTGACAAAAGTAAAGTGAGGGTTGTGGCACTCTGTTTTTTTTTTAATTAACAAAGAATTTGTAACAAAAATAATATTACTGTACCAAATTTCAACTGTGTTGAAACAAAGTGAAGTAATGCCAGTACTTACAAAAACTAAAAGCAGCTTACAGATTGCAACTAGCATCGAACAGTGGTCACAAACCTTGTTGGCTTGACAGGCATGCCAGGTATTTGGAAACAAAGTCTATTGATCAAGGAGTGCAAACTCTGCCCACGTAGCTACGAGGCCCACGGCTTTCTGCCTGTACAAGAGGAGCTGGCTTTGGATTGGCGTAGGCACCAGCAACCATGCCTCCACAGCATTGCCACTTAGAAGTATGGTAATCTATACCGTCTCGAGCACAAATGATTGCTTAGCAGCTAGTGCTATCAGCGATCTCAAAACAATCTCAAGCGACAGTTTTGATGGGCCCCAAATCCACGCCAAGCTCAGCGCCTCCACCACGTCGAGATCAAGCTTCCAGACCTGCCAGTGTCATCTTCGGAGAGTCTCCTTTGAAATCTACCTCACAGAGTTGAACTCACTGGACGAAATAACTGGGAGCGGCCCAGCTTACAAATAAGTTTCTCAGCTGCGTCCCCCCCTCCCCTGGCTCGAGTTTTCAATCCTGCAATTTCCTATCTAATTTCAGTCGCCCGGATACGACAAATTGACGTATACACTTAGCTAAGCCAAGCTAACCTTATTACATGTCAATGAATGGAACAAGTTGTATTTTCTTCCTACACTGCTATTTTTTCTTATTAATTCCTCAGCCAAATAGCCCTGGTAAAATTTATTAAAATGCGTGCACGCTGCACGGCATTGACCATTGTACACTGCGTATTTTATTTACCATCTCTGCTTATCGAGAAGTTATAGTTGACGGGTCAATTTGGCATTTACAGTTTATTTCCTCTGCAATTGGAAGGGCCATGTTGATCGATTCATTTTTTAAGCTCGATTTTCATTTTTTGCCTTTGCTTTGCTTTTTTAGAGGCGTTGGATGCACCACTTCCTATCATCGAAACGAAACATACACGAAGCGCGATGCATCCTTGCTATGAATGACCCAACAATGAGCATTCATGCAATGTTGGGATGTCCCAACATTCCCACCTTTTTTACATCAACCCACCTATTTCTATTTCATGCTTCCTTTTTAAAAGTTAGTATTTTGGTTTTACAACTTTTCCCAACGTTCCTCAGAGACCAAATTAATTCTTTGCATGTGATTGCATAGCGATAGTTTTGTAATCCGAGGAATAACCCTAAACTCAGAGTTAAGAATAGTTGTGAAACTGCTCCTTGGCAGTAGAACCATAGAAAAAGGAGCCACTAGTAACTAATTCTTCTATGGTAGAACGACCGCAATCAAGGACCTCTTTGTAAAATAAGATGAGATCTGTGGTTGCATGTATCGATTTGGCATTATTTTGGCGCGGATTAGGTTCGTTCTGTTGCAAAATAGCTACTAAAAAATATCAAAGTATTATTAAGGATATAACTAGAGCTACACTGGATTGCAAATATTGGGAGTATAGAACAACCCGGAGGGTTAATTAATATAATATTAGAATAGAATCATGGGGAGTACATCCCCTCCAGCAGCTGATAGGTAGACTACACGCAGCGCAGCTTAGCTTACGCGAAAACATGGCCGTTCAATATAAGTAAGAATTTTTTTCCCAGACAAATGATTTATTTAATTTTATGTACGTCCGTTGGTGATTTTAAGATGTCCTGGTGATTTTTCTTTGTTTCAGAACTATTCATCCACTCAAATACTACAGAGACTACTTGGTACGTCTTCAATTGACTTAATTTAATAAATTACGTTTAGACCCAGCATGGACAGAAAGAGCATGTTATCGGCGTCCTTACGGTTAATGACGTTTGGAATTAGTTAATATTACATCTGATCTTTAACAGGCGAATGATATTCGACCAGACTGCAGATCCCTTGAACAGTTCAGGCCAGCAACAGTAAACATCGGCTCAATCCGTACCGCTGACGGCTCGGCAGTCATAAAGATAGGAGACACAACTGTAGTGTGCGGGATAAAGGCTGTATGAGCTGGTTTTCTACATATTTTTACAGTCATATTGTATAATTGGCAGAAAAGATAATATTCAATATTTACCTGCAGGAATTAGCACAACCAGATTCCAAGACACCTGACAGAGGTTTCCTCATTCCAAACGTTGAACTACCAGCTTTGTGCTCGACAAAGTTCCGGCCAGGACCCCCAAGTGATCAAGCCCAGGTTTTAAGTCAGTTCGTAGCTGATGTGATCACAAACTCTGGGTGCGTCGATCTAAAGGCCCTTTGTATATCACCGGAGCATTTAGCATGGAGCCTCTACTGTGACATAATCTGCCTGAACCATGATGGGGCTGTAGCTGATGCTTGCATCATCGCAATTCTCGCTGCGCTCCGAACAATGAAGCTGCCTACCGTAACATACGACGCTGAATCAGCCACCACCTCTATTTCTGAAGAAAAATCCTTGTTGAGAATACACAGCTTGCCAGTTGCTGTAACGCATGCCATATTTGATGAGTATGGCCTTGATATTTGGTTCATTGACTTATCTTTCAATCTGTTAAAATTCTTGATCGGCAATCTATAGCTATGCTTTTTTTCTTTTAGCAACATTCTCCTGACTGATCCCTGTGCAGAAGAAGAAAATTTATGTGTTGGATTGGTGACAATTGCTGTGAAAGGCGACGAGATTTGTTTGTTTCTGAAGCCTGGTGGTGCATCATTGTCACCCTCACAGCTTCAAAAATGCATCAATATAACAATAAAGAGGGCAACTGCGATAAATAAACTTGTAGAGGCAGCATTAAGCTCGTGACGTGATCAAACATTAACCAATTACTGTTTTTGTAAAAGATTTTTATATTCTTGTAATAAATAATGCTCAGCGTCAATAATAAACACATTTCCTTTCAACTCAGCTATAGATATTTATCCAAACTGTAATAAATTGTATCGCAATGATTACTAAGCTTCGTATTTCAACATGATGTTGCTGTCTGCATTCTCCTTATACAATTACACACATTACATTATAAATAGTTCATCATAATATACACACAGTATGTCCAACGTAATTACATAGTAAACAACCTACCTATCATGATTTGTGGCAGACGACTTCTTGAATTTTATTGATTACCTATATTGCCAGGCTGTCCCATCTTGTTCCATAGTCATTTTCAGATGGAGAGAACCTTTCTTAAGTCTTATAATTTCATTTCCAAAAAGTAACGACGTTTCTCAGAGTAGAAATTAACGAGGTTACCTTACGACTACAAATAGGTACAGTTCATTGACATTGAAAATTAATTTAAGATGCTAGTATTTGTATTATCCTCTTATTGTAGTAGTACATACTGAATATCAAAACTTGTACAAAATAGGGGAAAAAAGAACAAAAACCAATGATGATGGTGAAAATAATCAAGATGGATGATTTGTTAACATTATGTCACTGACATTACATTTGACTAAATATTAAGGTATGGTACCTAGAATTGTACTGCAGCCTTTGGCTCAGCTGTGTGCACAAAATGCATCATTTTATGCCGTTCACAAACCAGCACAACCTTCGAGTAATGACTTGACTGGATTCCTCCCCCCTCGGTGTGAGTTTGGGCTGTTGTCAATAGAAACTTGAACATTTTGAATAAGTAATCATGAGAAGCTTGAAGATGCACCTGCAATACTTAATTTTTCTGATAAAAAGTCCAAAACTATGCAGTTTTTAGAGTTATTTCCGAGCAGCGAAATTTTTCGCGTCCGCGCCGCTTTTGAACAATTCAAGTGCCACATTTTTCTGAAATCTCTAGCAGCATCAAACTGACATTTAAATAGAGTTTTGACTTTTGAGTTAATGGTACTACAGAAAAATATGGACAACAGAAAAACTTTTTCAACTTCTAAATAAAGCTCGAACAAATTTCTAATGATAACAGCATTCTGCTCGATTCACAGTTCTATGAGTGACCATTGGCTAGAAGGTACTGGTTAGGGTGGGTGTTTAAAAAAGGAGCTGCTTTCAGCATTCCGCCTTTCATTGACTGGCACTACTTTCATTGTTAACAATCATGGCATCAGCACTATAACAGAGTAAAAATCCTGGTGATTACAAAGGCACCTGGTTTAGTAGTAGTGTGCCATTTGTTAAGAAGCGCTGACGTGACATCGCCACCCTCTGTGGTGGTATTGCATCACATTGCAGTAATATCATTTCTTATTGTACATGCTGATAACTTTTTTGGCAACCCTAGTTAATAGAAATGAATTTTATGTGACCTTAAATTTAATTAAAACACAACGAATCAGCTAATTGTCAGTCAATTACGTCAACGAAAGTGAAACGTTCCGAGCTGGGGTAAGATAAGTAAAAAATTGAAAAGAGCATTAAACGTTGAGCCAATAACGTGTGTAATCACCGGACAGTCTTGAGTGGAATCTTGGTGGCAGCTAAACGTCGTGTCTTTTCTGCCGAGGTAGCGTAAGGCTATTTGCTCGGGTCTGCCGCGTTTGAACGCCGCCTATGTTTCGAAGCGACTGACGAGGGGACCGACTGATTCATGCATTGCATATTTTGCAGTTGCTGCTTCTGCAATGCTGCAAGTTGGAGCTGTGGACAAAGAATACAATTTGTCAACACTTATGAGTTTATGACATGGAACATATTTTGAAGGGAAATACTGTACCGTCCAGTTTTCAATACCTTACTCTGCACCAACTTTGCTCTTGTTTTGAAATTTACCTCAATTATAACAAAATAAGAGTAAAGTGGGGCTTATTTATTCTCAGTACAAGACCACATTAGCAAATTATTGTGTTTTATCTCAACAATGACGATTGATGATGATTGATGACCGATAAGGTGATGTTGAATGAACTTTGATTGAAATTGGTGACATCGATTGAACTGGTAAGGTGGCATTGATGACATTGAAACATCGTTTATTGGTGATATTGGACAATCGAAATAGTGAGTAGCACATAGGACAAGTGTGTGTGGGAATCGTGCTCAAATTGGGAGACCTTGCTTTTCTTTAGCAACAAAGAAGAATGAAGGCAGTAATGCAGCTTTAAAAAGTTAACTTGAACCTTGAAGACCACACAAGCTCCAATACTGTTGAGCAGCCAGACTGAAGGGGTCAGGATTGTGAAATGGACTCCGTGCGGGTTAGGAGACTCCGTACCATTTTAGTAAAGGAACGATCCCAACATTAGCCTGGAATGTTCTTGCGTCGTAACTTGTTTGCCATCCTAATATCTATCTAGTGTAGCTCAAAACTAAAAGGCAGCACTACTAGCTCAGATTCACTCGGGAGACTCACCTGCTGTTGAGGCGTGAGGGTGACTACCTGGTTGGCGGGTCCGATAAGACTGCCCGCCATTCCGGGCCCGGCAGGCGCCATTCGGAAGGTAGGCCTCTGGAGCAGCGTTCGGCCCACACCCAGTTTCCGCTCGCCCATCGCGTGGTTGGCGGCCAGGATGCCCCGCGGCCGCTGCAGTTGGAGCTGAATCGACTGCCCGCCCACCTGAATAGTCGTAATGTGAGCATTCGAGATGGTTTCACTAAGAGTTTTAGACCAGATGGGCAATTAAATTGTGGCTAAGGGGTTCGTTCTACTGGATTTCATTAACCACAGGCATATAGTGGCTTTTTTTAGGAAATAAGAGAGTAACTTCAATGTTACTACATGAATCAAAAATGTGGTAAATTGATACCAGAACTTGTTTCGTTCATTTATGCTGCTCTAATTCATTCAATCATACTTCGAGTAGGTTTTGGCCATTAGCGAAGCACCTACTGATTTTGAATCACAAAAAAACTGCAAAGTTTTAGGGAGAGCAGACCATCAAAGCCAAAACACAGAAATGCCTTCTGTCTGATGCCAGTTTATCTAAGCCGAAGAACCACAACTTCAACGTACTTGAGGTAGTGAGATTGAAGCGTTGGGCACCAAGGAAGAACGAAGATTTTGGTGACTTAAGCTTTTCATCCCAGACGCCATCAGTTGAGCTGCAATCATGTATTTGAAAAGCCGTTGACGTTAACAATCAGTGCCGGATGACAATGGGCAATGGGTTCTACAACATGCCAATCAATCTCACTGTTTGTAACTTTTTGACTAGCTGGTAGCCTGGTATGGCCGTAGAAATATCCACAACATTTAATTTGAAGTTAGGTTGGCAAAACCCTTATTCTGTTACTTCTTCAGCATAAGAGCATTTCATGCACTGGTGGGTATACCGACATTTTTATACAACTTGAAGCATGAAAAACTTATCACTGAATTTGTTCAAAACAGGGATAGGTACATGTACCTACCTAGTACCTACTTATCTACCTAGATCTAAAAATACTCGTGATATAGCTATTGCACGAGGCAGGGTTCGACTAGGTTAGTGGTAATAAATTGGTATTGGCAGGCCAACAAACTTACCAACAGGAAGTGATAATATCGGCTGTCCGGAGCTTGACGACGTAAGCACTACATTTTGGTTGTGATTGGACGTCACCAACGAGCCAGCCGTTGAAACATTCAAAGACACGGAAAGAGGCACTACCAAGCCCGGTATAGTCACTTGCACATTCTGCAGTCCTGGTATCGCAGTGATCGCACCTTGCAAGCTTTCTATGCAGTTCAGTTTTTGTATATTTATATTACTTGGCGGGCTGGAGAGTGGAGAGGAAGAGGTAGCCGGGGATTGAGGATATTGTCCTTTGGGAGAGGGACTCGAAGCAGGATAGCCAGGAGATCCGGAGGTAGTTGCACAACCTGCAGTGAGCCTGTCAAGAAGAGAGGAGTTGGAGTTCCCGGGGATTGGGTTGTCGGCAGAAGGAGTTCCGGCTAACAACGCTGATAGACCAGGCATCGATAGGCCAAGGTTGCTGTCACTTCCCGATGGTCGCCTCGAGTTAACCGTGTGCTTGACGACATGATTCGGCGAGATCGGAACACTTGCAAAGCACGTCGTGTTATTGCCGCTACCAGGGGGCTTTGGGCTGATTGGTATACCTGGCGGCTTTGACGCGATCGGCACTGTCTTGAATCCCATGCTAACGTTATTACCGGGAGGTTTCGACGCTATTGGAATCCCGCTACCATAACCCATGTTATTGGCAATTGGTTTCGCGGCAATCGGTACCGAGGTGTAGCCTACATTATTGCCTGGCATTTTATTGGCAATCGGCACTGAAGTGAAACCGACATTGTTTCCGGAGGTGATGGTCATGTAGCCGGCACTGTTGGTGGAGATCATGAATTGCGGAACTTGATTGCTCGCTGGTGGAGACGACACAAGAGATGACAAGGAAACGCGAACGTGTTGTTGATTTTGCACAAGGTTGTTCGTGTGAAGCAAGCCCGAGTTGAGGAAGTCGTTTCTGGTCATTTTCTTGGCCGCCATGATCTTCTGAGCGTTGATCTGCTGCGCTGCTGGAGGCTGCTGCGAATGGTTCACCAAGCTGTTGGCGTTGTTGCTGTTCAGTATACTGCGAATTGCTGAGTTGTTCGAGTTGGACGAGACTTGGACCGCGCCGGTGGGTACCATTGGGCTGGGAGAAGCAGCGGCGTTTGCGGCAGCTGCGGCAACGAACATAAGAGAGTTTTATTGCTGATACTGCAGAGCCAGTTGATACAAAGTGTTGATAATATCCTGTACTAGCAAAACTATTCAGGAAATTTCATGGGCATGATGGGGCACTGTCTTAGCACACAGTTCACACTAGATTCAAACTAGGATTCTTGATCACTGTCAAGCTACCAGTGGTCAGTAAGGCACAAACCAGATGAACATGACCAGTTTTTTGTGGTAATGAAAACAGCCAAAATTTGTTCCCTAAGATGCCCAAAAGCGGTGAACGGTGGTGGTAATTGCGTTCATTTGTTGCATTTGGCGGTGAAATGAAAAAGATCGGATTTTGTCAAGGAACAATGCAGAACATCAGCGTGATGTAACTATTGCAATGATATTAAATTACCTGGCCATATTTCCTGCAGTCTTGCCAGTAATGGGTGGGGAAGGGTGGTACCAGGTCTTATTTTTGGGAGCCCCTTTTTTTGTAGAAATTAATAGGATTCTTTCTTGGACTCAACATTGCACAAAGCTTACGAACATATTTTCATTGAAGAACTTAACAAGTTCCTGTAAAAAAAGTGGAAATGCATAGAAATGAATAAATAGAGACAAAAATTGTAGATTTCACGCCAATTTGGGAAATGTCGCAGATATCGCAGAAAAGCGTGAAAATCGAAAAATTTCTCAAACAAAAAGTAACATAAAGATAGAATTACAGGATTTTAAAACATATACATGTGAAAGAAATACCATGTTTAACAACAATTTGCATGTACGGGAGATACCATAAGCAACTGGCCCTCCATATAATGAGTTCAATTTCGCTAACCAAGTTTGCACGTTCACACTTTTGAAGTCAATGTTTGTGTTTGGCAGCATAGATATGGGAACATGGCCTTCAAAATTTATGGTTTAATTCCTATTCAAAATTTCGAGTTAGGGTTAAGCTGGTGTCAATAGTTAACAAGCTACAGTATATACCACGAGAGGTCATCCCATGTTACACCCCCAAAATAGCTGACTTGGCCTAAGTATACTTCCAGTGTTATCAACACTAGCAACTCCAAGGGAAAAAAAGTTTTAAAAAAGATAAGAAAGTAATCAAAAATCCGTGTAAATCAATAAGTTCTGAGAATAGTCTTGGTGAGAGCAGGGCATTACCAGTGGCTTGCTGGAACTGTTGCGCCGAGTTCATTAGGCTGTTGGCAATGGCGCTGATGCTCGGGTTGGTCATGTGCCCCGGCGAAGAGGGCACTGGAGTCTTGGGACTGGCCAGCGTCGGCGACTTCGGCGACAAAGCCGTGCCATTGGTCATCGCCATGGCAGCGATGGCAGGCGGCGAGAGCATCGAAGGCACCTACGGCCAGCAATGGGTAAATGTAGGGCATTTCTGATTGGCGAAACTTTCGACAAAACTTTAGTGGAAAAGGGCTTGAAAGCTAAAAGCTTCAAGCTAAAGCATTAAGCTAGGGTAACGATGATACGTGACAGTTTTTAGACTCGTGTCTATTTCCTGCTTGATAAATAGGAAATTCACTTCAATATTATCTGGCTGGTCGGGGTTATGAACCCCGGCTCTTCAATTGACGAATATGAGTGGTAGATATTTGTAGCGTAATGAAGCAGGCTTTGATACATATGCACTTCAAATATCGCTCTCCCCGACGTGCCAGATGTAAGTGAAACTAATATTTATCAAACTTTTGTGAAATTTATGAAACTAGCTTCCTGTTGAATGAAAATCAGTTTTTTATAAACAGCCCCTACACGTACTTAATAAAAAATTAAGAACATTTCAGAACTTGAAGAATCTGTTATGGATGGAGCAAGCAAAGCACCTTCATTCAAATCTTCTGACACTTTCTGTTTCTGTTTTGCCCCTCTGTTTTTGACAGCTCAACAGCCCTAACAAAAAGTTTGTTCAGATTAATATGTAAACCAACCCTAACCCTACAAACTGAAAGGGAGTAGAATGAAGTTTGATTGGGTAGTATTTTTTTTCAAGTTTCATAAATTTCGGAAATTTAAGCCACGCAATGAAAATATTTTACGGGTGACGCTTAACTAGCCGGCAAATCTAGGTTCAGAGATTTTTTAAGTTTCCTGAGTATTTCACTGAAATCGAATTAGCAGTTTGGCCTGTAGAGGGTGAACAGACGAAACAGAAACATGTCAAGCTTTTTTCTAGGGTTAGTGTTTGCAGTTTCAATTTTGAAAGTTTCGCTGACCTGTGGTGGCTGCATTGGATGCATCTGCTGTGGACTCTGCGCCTGCGCCTTGAGCAGTGCCTGAGCTTGCAGCTGTGCCTGTGCCTGCGCTTGTAGCTGTGCCTGCGCCTGCAGTTTGGCCTCGCGCTCGCGCATGCCCGCCGTCATCGTGATCCGAGACTTCTTCCCGGGGATGGAGTGCACGATCCGCACCGACTTGCGGCCCTCCTCCGTGAAGATCTCCGTGAACTGGTGGATGTAGCGGTTGGCGTGTGTGCGGGTTCCCAGCGGAAACCTAGCCGGGAGGAACAAACGCGGCTAAGTCGAGCGGTAATGATTGGTATACTCTGTAAATGACCCAAGCTATAAATCTCTGCTTTTGAGTCAGTTTTCAGAGGCCCTTAAAGAACTGAACGATACATTACCAAAAAATTGAGGCATCTGATTGGCCACTGATCAAGTAAACGAGTAAAACAAGTAAATGGTCTGTTAGATTCTCAACGGACCAATGAAAATCCGCCCCTTAGAGCTTAGAGAGATTATTTCATAATAATTTTAGAATAAGACGATTTCACCGTTCTATTCTCTACGACAACATTCAATCGTTCAATCTGAGCACTGAGTTTCAGTGGCCTTTTATGAACTTAACAATACGTTATCAAAAAATATATTTATCTGATTGGCCTATGACGTCGTAATAAAAAGTTACGGATTGTTTAATCCTCAATGGCTCCGGGGCCCCTGAAAAACCGGTCGTAAGTCTGATATAGTAATAAGTAATTCTGACATCTGTAACAGATGATCCTAAGAAAATAATTACATTCACTGGACGCGATTAGCCGTCACCTTTTTTGTCTGGCAAAGTTGGTATCTGGATGTTACATAAGCAGTTGCTTGATTACTAAATAGTAAGTTTTAAATCTCCCTTCTTTCTTTCTTCCACAACCATATCATCCAGCCATGGTAATATAACCCCCATTATACAACCAACAAATGGTCACTTTCCACGGCATCTATTTGTTTTCTCTTACCGGCATGCGGACCCGTTGCTTTCCCCTTCCTTGTAGTCTCTGTCGACGTAGAGTTCCCCCAAGAACTGTCCGTCGGAGGCTCTCTGCAGTATCGACACCTTGATGTGGTAGCACTTTCCCTGGCCCTGGTCCGCCTCGAGTACGTATTCCTCGACCAAGTGCGGGGTGCAGTCGCTGGTTTCCGGCGGTTTCTCGTAGGTTCGTACAAGCTGTGGCACTTCGATGGCTCCCTCTGGGATACCCACCGCCTCCACAGGGACCTGAAGATGTTGCAAAGGCACAACATTGTTCTAGCTGCTTCCACAATATTTGACCGTAAAGCAAATCGGCAAGACTACCAAATTCGACCGCTTTTCTACACATTTTCACAGAAATTTGTCATTATATTAGGATAGACATGATATGGTATTGCTGTTTGTAGTTCAGCCCTTTGTAACTATGATTTTAAAATAATTGAATTTACCATCAAGTGCTTTCTTTTCTTTTTTCCATTTAAACACTGACACCAACTCTTTTTAAAGGTGCTGCCTCTTGGCTTTTGGATTCAGGATTACCTTGTATTGGAGGTTGAAACCAGAGAGATATTTCAAGACCCATTTCAGGGCCAAAATCTGTGCAGATCAGAAACAATGCCAAGCTTCACATAGAACTTCCATGTATTTTTTATGGGGAATTTTAAACTTTGAATCTAACTGCCTGCCACTTGATGTTGACATGCATGCAGCTAATCATTATTACTAGCATTTAAAAGCGTAAGTAGCTAGAACCCCTGAGACTAAATAGTAAGCATACCTTCTTTGGAACTGGCGCTGTTGTTGGCTTGAGCTTGGTAGGCTGACGCGACAAAAAGCTATGTAGTTTGAACTCTGGATGTGCAGTGAACTGATCCAGCTTGCGTTTTCTGTTGAGCGCCACTTGCGTGTACTTTCTCGCTGTGTTCCGCAAGTGCTTCGTGCCGAAAGGCTGAGTTTCGTACTGCAGACGATTATTGGTCAAGGCAACTGAAGGGGAAGGGTCTAAACACAAGGGGGCTTGAGTTGCTAAAACTAGTTGACTTTCAAGTTGAAGTCTCTCGTCTCTGTTTAAATCACTGTTCTTTGAAAGAACATTTAGATCACACATTAAGCTCCGCGTTGACGGCTTGAGAAGTACATAGGTTCGTGTGTATCTGTTTATAATAAACCCTCGCCTGTGATCGTGCACTTCTGCAATAATGCAACCTGAATAAAACAGTTCGGAGCGATTCTCTTCTAAATGGTCCAGCATCATGTAAGGAATTTCTTCACTATCCAAACATAAAAGTATATCGTCTTGACTGTACGGATACTTTACAGACTCAGTCTCCCCTTCTGGTACACGAATGCCAACGGAATAGCCTTTGTTTCCCGGGTACAATCTAAAAACGAGTGCGTTTAGTCGATCTCTGCACATCAGCTTGCCAATAAGTTGTGACGATATTTTGATGTTTCTATTGGGGTTTATTGATTCACGGGCGCACTCTTCTTCATATAAGTCCAATAACTTCTGGTTTATGTTGTAGAATGTGTGGCCATTTCTTTCCGGCGTCTTTGGATGCAGTACCGTTTGGGGGCAGGTCTTTGCTATGTGCAGTATGTGCTGTAACCATTAAAAAACAAGTAAAATTACATAACACATCCAGTTTAATCATTTATGAATTATATTCTAGCCTACCTGCATAGCACAAATGCCTGGATGAAACCACACTCCTATGTGCCACATACAAACACTCTTCCTTGCAACAAGATATATTCCCATCAAAGGAATATGCTTGACTTCAAATGTGATTAAAAACATGCCCTATGAAATCTAATCTGACGTGAATGGGTGCTCTTTATAGATATTTCGTTATAAAATAGCTATTTTGTCTACAATGCTTCAGAACTGTCACTTGTGTGAAATGTCATTTTTATGTGACACTGTGAACATGTGCTGGTACTGCAGCTTGTACATTGTTGAACAATCTTCTTTGATAGATGCATTAAGGCAAAGATTATTATGATCACATTTTGAAACCACAGCATAGCCTAGACAACCGTTAAGGCTACAAAGTGCGCGTATACTGTTTTCCAATATGTATGACAAACTCACATCAGCTTCCTCACATGCAGCCTCCAGGCTTTGCATCGTAGTCTTGGTGTATCAACATTCAGCTAACCAGACGTATCGACGTCACTCAGACAGACCAGACCCTGAATAAAGAAACAAGTATCAGAGGAAATCCTCCGAAGAAACGAGAAGACCATACAGTGAACCCTAAATCCTAAGACACTCCCCTTCTTGAAGGCTTCACCAAGAAACAATAGATGACAAATGTTTGATTTGTTAGATTATTTTAATTAATTAATGATCAGGTAGTTTGTTAAAAGAGAAGTAAAGCCAAAATAACAAAATCTGACAAGTGGGTGATACAATTTTGACATTGGATAATTTAAGGGTCAAGTAGGTGCTTGTCAGCTCTTGGCCATGCTAACCTAGTTATTAAGATCAATCTTAGATAAATCAATGCGGATCAGTAATAACATTGAATGAGGCTATCTGAGAAGATGGCCAGTTCGTCATGCGAATAGGTCTAAAGTTAATAAATATGGTTTAACATGTCCCACCTTTGGGTTGTCTGCTCTGATGTACCTATGGACGGCCATCAGCTGAACTCCAACAACGACCAATTCTAACCCTATTCTTCCGAAAAATTTGACAACACGTACGGACCATAAAAAACTGTCATGATAATAGCGACTTATTGACAGTTGAATATTTGATGGATAACTTAACTATAAATGATAGCACTCACACTTCACTTTCCCGACGAATTTTCAGTTTACAAACATACTGCCACCTTGTGTTAATACTGCTGCTCCATGTTGATAAAAATATGTAGTTCAAATGACAGAGTCGGCCATTTTCCAGTTTGGCATGTGTTTACCCGACCCGCCAAATTCATTCACGTTTAAGGGCAAGGACCTTTGACCACAATTTGTAGCTTTTTAAATTATGCAATAATAAGGTGATTTCCACCCCTTTAGCTGTTCTTGTATCTTCTGGAACTAGCTACATACTGCCCAGCAAACCCTATTTCACGATATCACACAAAGTAGGTAGGTAATTTTTACCACACAAGTTCTCGAGAACTTTTCGACAAATGGTTTCTTAAAACATTGGTAGATACTGCCCAGACTAGCCTATTCCACGATATCATACAAACTAGGTACTCTTTGCCACTCAAGCTGTCCAGAACCTTTCGTCGAATGGAATTGCAATGTAGCATGTGCTTAAAATTGACTAGGTACATTATGCAAATCAACATACTGTCTAATATATATATATATTCAATTCAGCAATGTGAGGAAGAAGTGGTTGAAAAGAATTGAAACAGAAAATAGAAATGACAGACCAGAATACATACAAGTACATTCAAGTACAAGTAGTATTCAGTAAGAGAAAAGATGCGGAGTGTTGAGTATGCTATTTTTTTTTAAGTAGCAGTGCTACTGCTGCCAGCCTTAAAAAGTAGCTAACGCTACTAGCCAATAGCATCCGAAAGTAGCATTCTACTGAATAAAAGAAGCGCTTTACTTTACCCTATCTACTTTTTCCATTTTCTTAGTTAAAAATGAACCAAAGCAAAATATGGAATGGAAATTGCTTGCAAGTTACCCACACATGTACGAAGTCTTCACCGACGGCAACCTGGCATCTAGCTTGCACTTCACCATACTACACTGGAATTTTATTAGCTTACCACACTAGGATTAGTGGTATCAACTGTAAGAAAACCTACTGATTTGGTCCAAGTGGGAATAACATTGCTGGCGATACTAATTGCGTTTTCCAACGATATTTCTCTCATTTTTTTTGAGATCAATTATTCCAACACTTGTATTTAGCACGCATTTATGAGCGTAGAAATGAAAAAACCAATGCAGGCTAGGGACCAAATATTTTTTAGCACGTTTCCAGCCATGCACATTTGCTATGAAAGCTTCAAATGTGGCCGTTTAGGCCTTGGAAACATTTTCGTTACAAGACTGAACTGATAGGCAGGCTTAGTAACATTTTTTGGGCACACTTTCTTATTATTAATGTGGTTTAAGGCCTATCAACACATAGGTTATTTAAGGGCATTTAAAATAACAAATTAAAATACTCAGCTAATCGGTGTCATTCAAATAAAATTTAAGATACGCGTTTCAGTCAGGAAATTAAAAACCTT
>QKMV01001129.1:0-17464 GCA_003287335.1 Lednia tumana
ACACACACACACACACACACACACACACACACACACACACACACACACACACACACACACACACACACACACACACTGCACCCTCTGACCTCCCCACACTTGGCTCGGCACGGACCGGCACTGCAAGCACACATCTCGCATCGCGTCGCCGTCTTCCATACTGCCAGCGCACTGGCGGCCTGACATGCTAATTAATTGAGTCGCAATTGTTTGCCTAACGAAGTGAAGGGAGTTTGCTCGCATTAGCACGCTTCATTAATCGCCGTTTTGTATAGACTTGTGCGTATGTAAATAATCAAACAAGTGGTGGCAATTTCATACATACGCGGAAACAAAACGGTCCACACTATTGAGATCTAATCTTGTGAGTTGTGTCTAACCAAAAAAATGACTTAGAATTGTAGTCCGCAATGCATCTTATCTGTGGGTAGCGGGAGACAAGTAAAAAGAACATTTTTCTAATATAAGATAGAGAAGCGAGAAATCTTCCGGTGTCCCCGTTAGGGAACGACTGAAAACTTCTGAAACGGTTGGTAATGAATTCAAACTTATTCAGAGCTTGCGATTGTTTGAAAGTTCATACTTCTTCTGCAAATGTATACAAACGCACATTGTTTTGCTTTGATTCGGGGTAGGTACGGTAAATTTCGGGACAATCTGGCCCAAAATCTCACTTCCTCTCTGCTGTTCTGGGGGAATGAATATATGAGGTACTGCCAGAAAGGTCCTAAAGTGAAGTGAAATCGGATGCCACAACTAGAGATAGACACCGATATCTGATCAAGCGAACTCGTTCGACAATAAATCGAGCATGCAGTGCAATATATTTTTGGCCCTAGCGTCGCTTGGCTCTGTCTGCCTGCTCATGGCGCGAATACATAATTTTGCGCCTCCGCGAAACTGCAACCGCCAGGAAACGAAGGTAGACTTTCTCTTCCCAGATATCGCAATCGACGTTAGATTATTGTTTATCTTATTGTCTCTTGGCGAGCGGAGTTGAATTTGTGAAAGGAATCTAAGAAATTAGCATAACCAGCCATCAATCAAGATCGGAAACCAATTGACCGCTTGACCTCTCGCATGACAGCTTCTTGAAGCAATTATGCCCATCCTGGAGCAGCATCCTACCTTGGTAGTAGTTAATTAAGCAATAAATAAAGATCCCAGTTCGAGATGTTTTTGAAGCCGCTGCAAAATGTAGAGTGGATGTTCTGCGATACCATGCGTGTGGGTGGTCCGTCCCCACTCTTACGAGTCTCACCCTCCCGACACCGAAGCCAGTTAGCTCCTAATGTTTCGTGTCGGCGCATGGCCGAGCACATGGCAGCACGCCACGGGGTAACCCGAGCCACCTTCGCACTCCCAACGAGCCATCCCGCGCCCATTTGTTTGCGACCAGCGGCCTGTACCTACTGCCAAACCAGCGGGGGTGAGCGTTGCTGCCCTGAGAAGGCCAGCGGGCCGGCCCGGCGCCGATGCCCCCAGGATTTCTTACAATCAGCGCCACAGAGTCCGGTCGGGGCCCGGGAGGGAGGGGACGACGACGATGACAAGGGCAACAATTCCAGCTAACGCCCGAAGACATCCAGAAGGGCGGATCGTCTCCGCTGCGATGAATTTGTTATGGCATCGCATTATATTAGTATTCCGCTCATTAATATTTATCTCAGCTCAGTTATTGTGTTTGTGAAAAAAGCCCGTGAAGAATGCTTTCCGAGTCGCTATTGTTAGCGACGGAGGAAGATGCAGGTGATTGGGATGAGATGAACTGGGAAACGTACGGGTTGTTCTCACTCGTTCTCTCACCGGAAGGTGTTTTGATTACTGTCATTTGGAGTGGAGCTGTAATTGTTTGTGTAACAGCGATTCATTTCCGCCCTCTGTCAGCTGTATGAAACGTGAATATTAAAAGTATTCTGAAAGAGTGGATAAAAATAACGATCGGATAAATTGTCGTGAAGGTAGGTATATTTTTAAATTTCAAATCGAGCTGCACAAAAAATCTGTTGAGTCGTGCCCCTGATCTTGCGGTGCGATTGTTGGCTAGGCTCGTAGAAAAAGTACATGGCATAGATTCGACGAGGCAACGAAAATAAGACAATAAACGTGTGAAATGTGCTACAAAAAAGCTCGTTGGATCGCATAAACGCTTTTCTGTACGCCGCAATGGATGCCAAGAAAATGGACCACAGGTTAAAGTTAAACTAAACTCTCAGCGCGCGCTATTGAGAAGAAACTCGATCCGCGAACAATGGGCATTATATTACTTGTGTTCCTTTCGGATCGCCGAAACTAAACTGTTTGGTGCTGGTGGTCTTGGATATACTCCGACTGATAGCAATAATGAGTCACGATTAAATTGTAATCGTGATTGCTGTTAGGATTTATGCACGGCCGAGCTGATGAGCGTTCGGATGAGTGTCGAACAGTCGAAGGCGATGTCGGGA
Organism: Lednia tumana; assembly: GCA_003287335.1. Lineage (NCBI taxonomy): Eukaryota > Metazoa > Arthropoda > Insecta > Plecoptera > Nemouridae > Lednia > Lednia tumana. The sequence continues at coordinate 2,448 of QKMV01001129.1, forward strand.
TCACGACTCTAGGGTGCAACGTCTTGTCTTCAGGAAATGCTTCACCCAAACTGGATCATGTTTGCTAGTATACGTTAAAACTAAAGTAGTACGCGAGTACCCTTCGAATCGATCAATGGAGAGTAGTTTACCTCAGCGCTACAGCAAACATTCGGAAACGTTCTCGTTCGCGACAGGATAGTTTTGGAATCGCCGGGCGGCGGGCCCCGACCCCGTGCCCTCTGGACAAAGTGAATGGTGGACGCATACCCCCCCGCGTTTTTGCGCCCCGAGCCGATCGTCGTCGACAGTCACATAGTCGAGAGATGTGCGTGAGAACGCTCCCACACGCGCGTCAAGAGCGGCCCCCATCATGGCAGGCTTCGCTGGCCGAGAGTGGGACGGAGCCACGGCACATAATGGCACCGAGCGCGCGGAGCACCGAGCGCCGAGGTCGGATGCATGCCATTGCCAGCTATCTCTCGAAGTCTACCTACACAATAGGCAAGACAAACATCGCGCGAGAAAACGAGAAGACTAGTATAATAATTTGGTATAACTGTTTTGTTGATAAGCTGTTTCCTTTGCGAAGAATAGTTTGTGTAGTACGTGAGGCGGAACAGCGGACTAGAGATGATGCCAAATCAATGACTCGCTCTTCGAATTGACTGTCGAGAAATTCAGATTTCGATGCAGATTTAAAGCACCGGAAAATCACTAACATTGGCATCATCTGAGAACTTAATCTCATAATCGCCCTTACTCTGAGAGCAATTAACGAACTCGTCTGCAATCAAAAGAAACTCGAGCAACGCAACTGCACTTGCAGTTACTCGTTCGTCGTTGCATATTGCAACGCTTAGGCAAGACAAGATAAACATGGAGACTGACAAGGGAAGTTGCAGTTGCATCACGAGCGGCGGAGTCTAACGGTCTTCCTGAGAAGATGGCATATACGTGATGAAATTATTTGATCGTACTTTTATAGCAGAACCGTGCGAGAACCGGAAGAACGCTGCAAACTCTCGCTAACGTTGTCGATCCAAGCCTCCATCCTTCGACCCTGAAGCCGAGTGGACTTTTTGCAGCACCGATCGCCATCGAGTTGTTTGGTATAGAGTCAAGATCATCTCGCATGATAACATTACGTCGAGAATCGAGATGTTACTTCACGATTACACCCAAGTCAGAGACCTTGTCGTGATAGCAGCAGCATTTAACTACACCCAACGTGTGGGCTGCAGCCACTGAGGCGACCACGGTGTGAAAACACTTCGTCTCAAATGTCAATGACAAACTAGCAACCATGCAGCATCTATAAACGGCCTGCACTTATGTCATCTCATAGCTCCATTATATTTAAATGCGTCCACTTTGTGCGTAACTAACAAATGAAAAGTGTCCCGACGCGATCTCCTTTCTACGGTGCCATTTGATTTTCGATTGAGCACGTCTCTCTGACACTCGAATCTCTATTCTCTAAGCTTCATGGCCTATTTCCAACCGCAAGCGTGTCAAAAAGAAATGGTGTACAATCGGTGACATTGTCGATGTTACAATGAAGGTGGAAAAGTTCCCAGATAGGTACTTAATGTGGCACTCTGCGTCGACAAATTGGTTTCCGATATTTAATCAAGACGTGCTTTGCGCGAAGGCAAATGTAGACGTGAGATGATAGGTACGAGATTAATTGCGGCTTGAGTTACGAGGTAGGCACCAGGCAGCATTGAAATATGAATAAGTTAGGAGTTCGAACTGGGCGTTCAAGTGTCTTGTCGCTGCTGAGTAAAAGTGCAAAATGAGTGCAAACGCTCAATAATAGTGGATTCCATCGCCTGAATTTTAGAATAGCATTTCCAGTGCATGTGATTGTGAGGTCAACTGTGCAATATTCGAGTCTCTTTTGGCACCGGAGGTAAAAAAGTATACTACCCCTTCCAATTTCCATTATCGTCCATCGTTAAAAATTGTCTTCGCGAAAGTAAAAAGTGTTTGGTGCAGGATAGAGAAATAAACTGAAAGAACTGAAAGAAAATCAACTTTTCGATTAGAGATGTGAGCGATACGTAAGTAACGCATCTTGCTAAACTAATCACGAATAAGGTTAACGAGAGACTGCGAAACTTGGTGTCGTGAAGAATGAATAAGATAATCTAACTAATTGGCATAGGTATCGAGTAAACAAATGAGCCGTTGTCACGAATAATTGCAGTCTCGATGGCATTATATTGATTGGATAATAACCAAGAAACTTGGCTTAGCTTGAACAGTTGAACAGCGAAGTCCATCATGGGATGCGCCATGTCGTGTCGTGTCGGGCCTTCTCCAGCACGCGTGACTGCGTGCCGTTGCGTGCGCCTCGCGTTTTGCTCGATTTACCATTTTTATATTTCACGGAATCCGAGCTGTCATCTTGTCATTTTGAAAAATTCTCGTGCACAGTTATGCGAAGTCGTAATTGAAGGCTGGTGCTTAAACTCAGCTTTTGGCTCTAATATGATTGAGTATCGCCCAACTGGTAACATATGGGCATTATTATACAATCTACTCCAATTGAAAAGTGAGATAGAAAAGACGTCGAAACAATCTCGAGGTTATAACTGAATAATACGTAATTATGAAAAATTACTTGGTGCAACCTCGAAGTCTAAAATGGAGCTCAACTACCTCGACAAGAATCGAAGTAAAAAACGATAAAAAACTAATTATAATTTGCATTTACCTCATCTAAAAATGCAGAACAGATTTTTTTTCTGTTTCCTTCATTAGAATCTTCTCCACGGTTTCTGGTTCCGTGAATCTGCAAGTCAAAGCAGTCGGGGTCGCGGGATGTGCGTCCGAAGATGTGCATCCGGCCACCGGTTTACCGCGGCTGAGGTACGGTGTGGTTGGTGTTAATGTCGAAGATACGCGACTGGCCGAGCCGCGGAACAGGAAAGTGGAAACGAACCGACGAAACAGGATGCGATGCAGAAAGACGTTGGAACTTGGAAGGATCACGTGACGTGAGATAAGGCGTTGATTGTAATTATACCAACGACGTGCAGAACAGAGAGGCGAAGGTCAAAAGTGTGAAGATTAAGTAGGTCCTAGCGCAGGCTGGCATGGCAGGTATATGAGCTATGGAGAGACGCAAATAGACGTCTATACGCATGTACGAAGATTTGAATTCGATCAAGGACCAGTAAGACACGCTGTTCAAACCGAGCGAGGAGAATTCCTTTATGCGTCTATTGTGTTCGATGTCGAGTAAGAACGTGAAGCGGCCGCAACGCTGGGATGCGTTTGGGATCCCGGCCGACTGTTTGACGGTTCCACGATACTTTTGCCCAGAAAGTGCGTGCATTCGAAAAAGCGTGCATTTGCTGGATGCCGAATTAGCTATACAGGTGAATGTATCGGGACTATTTTAATAGCGGTTGTGATCGTGGTTTTTTGTGATTCCCATGCCCACAAACCAGTCAAACTTGGGATAGTTCATTTACCGCAGGGCACGGTCGATCCCCTCGTCATATCGGATGGGAAGAGTTGGGACCTTTTGGGTCATCCGTCAGTTCTACGGTAAATTTTGGGAGACCCCTCATTCGGGACGACTAGCCAAGCAGATCCATTCTATCTCCACGTGAGCATTATCGAAGATTTCTTTACAATTCCATTTGAAGGCGAAGCCCCCTCGCATGTAGCAAGTAAATCAATAGCAGGCAACAGTGGAAGATGATCCGCGATGAGCTGATCTCTGTGAGCGGATCATGATGCCGGAAGAGGGGGTGGATATATTGTGGGGTACTCACCCTTCCGAGGAAGAACCTGCGGTAACATTTGCCAGTGTCGTCGGACTCGAACTTGGCCCGCCACGCGGCGTGAGGTAGGATGGGGTTGCCTCGGGTGTCGAACGGGCAGTCGTGGTCTTGGCCGTCGAGCCAGTAGCCCCCCGACGGGGGCACCACGATCATGGGGTAGGGGGCAGCCTTCTGTAGGACCTCTTCTAGCAGACGCTTCGACGCCGGACTCGCCGGCTCAGCGGCGCCAGGACTCGAGGATGACGTCGACGACGCCGCGACGCTTTTGCTGGAGCTATCGTCGCGCGACGTCTGGAACAAGAGACAACGACGGATATGTTATTTATAGAGTTTACTCGTTTTGGCGTGAATTGTACCCAAACGTGTTTCCACAGAAATATCACGCTCTCGTTGATAAGAACCGGGAAAGTGGCATCCTGTATTTTTCTGAATTTTATTTGCCTCTCAATTCGAAGTAGGGAGGCGAACGTTGAAAGATTGAACAAAGGTTGAAAAAGACGGGTGACCTTATTACACACCTAAAATTTAAAGCAGCCTGCACTATAAGCGAACATGTCCCAAGGATAGACTCATTCTCAAAATGGTGTCAATTAGTTACATTCTGCCATGCAAGTCGTCAAGACAAAGCCGCTAGATGGATGAAGGTGTATTCAATTTCAAGGCGCACCGCGCAGCACACTTTACTCATTCGCATCGCATGGCATCGCATGGCATCGCATGGCATCGCATGCCCGATGATAACAGAGCGATACAGACATGGCCTAGTCAGCAACTCTAAGCTGAATGGTTTGGCTGACACAGCCAGCCAGCGGAGCTGCTGCTCTGCATGTGTACAATAGAGCGATGCATGAGACTCGGTTGCAGCCGCCAGCCTTTTCAAACAATACCAATCGAATCATTTCATTTCAGACAAAACAATGTCAAGTCTCGAGCCTCTCGACTCGAAAAGCTGAGTCGCGCTGCTTTAAAAATCCGCCGCTGTCACTGCAGAGGGAAACGAACATGTCTACGAAGTGACATTTCACAGATAAGCATGTGAATAAAATACGCACTTTATCCCTGGTTCTCCCCGGCAGAGCACACTAAAAAACAACTAGCAAGAAACACTCGACGCACGAAAAGGCAATAACCGGAACGCACGTTTACCGAAAGCACGCGTGTTTTCAACGTCTTGTTCTCGAAGAAACTTTTCAGCAGCGCAGCGAGCTTCATCGGTGCAAAAAGGTGCACATCTCTGCGGTCTAATCGCACGGCTGACTCATCGGCTCGAATCAAATAAGACGCGATCGGCGGTCTCAAGGAAGGGTGCTGAGTCAACTGTTGCCCTTGCCACCGTCGCCGAGCGAGGGGTGAGTTACATCGGCAAGCAACTAGCAGGCAGGCAGCTTGGCGAGGGTTAGGCGGGGACTAAGAGTCCGGTACAGTACAGGGGTGCATTCAATGATTCAATGAGATGAGGGGACGACGACGAACTAGAGGTAAGGTCATGTCCATCATTCTCTTTGCAACGTCGTGTGGAATTGGCAAAGGAGAATAGGAGAGAGACGAATCCCACGAGATGAATCGCGTCCGATAATTGCAGTCCAAACGGGGAGAGCACAGTCGACCAAGCAAGGGATGACCAGGAGGGCGGAGGCAAATAAACGACGAAGCGATGTCTCCACGCTCTCATCTCGTCTCATGTTGCATTCGAAATTTTACGACGCTGTTAATCTCGCTCGAGGTCGGGCTCGGAGAACGTCTGATGAAATAAAGGTGCTTCTTCTCACCGCGTCGTTGGATGAATTACAGTTCTGTGCAGAGTGAGATGTGATCCTTATTTTGGAATAGCTAAGATTTATGTCGAACACCAAACGGAGCTAGCTCGAAGGCGCATTGAATGCACAACAGTAAAACCAAGACAAGTTCCCGTGGCTAACTTTCGTGCCGCGAACACCGATGTTCGACAGAAAACATAAAATACGGTAAGTTCGCCATAAAGTTCTGTCAAACAAAACCCATTTCCCATAGAAAATGACATAATGAGCTATATTGAATCAAATGAGCTGCCTTTTGCCATTATAAAAGTTGCTCTTACGGGTTTTTATTCATCGAGTAAATGCTCAGAATTGAATAGCGATACCGTTATCATCTGTTATTGGATCAAACGATGACCAATCTCAGTATAAACGACGATCTGAGAAGAGAGAACGAGAAGTGATCAGAGACAATCGGTGATAATCTGCACTCAAAACACGTCGCTTCCTAGTGCCGAGTGCGACTGTGACATTCTGCTCTCGCAGGCCGATGTACGACCGGAACCTTTCAGTCGACTGTTACAACTTACAACGCCATCGGCCATCAATGATTCGACACATTCGCCACATGCATGCTGGGGCTTCCATTCGAGCAGTCATGATCTGCAAGGAGATTCAATCTATTCGTCATCACGGACACGTTGTCAGTCATGAACGCCATGGGAAAAAAATCTAAATAAAGAACGTGCGGTCGAACAAAAACATATTTCTGCACTGAGGATGTGTTGCTCAATTTGAGCTTTTTTTTGTATAGTTTGGATTCGGCAAACACGAATCTGCAGTTATTGCAAATTTATAATTAAAATCACGCAACCGGCGTATGTTTGCTGGACATATGTTTCGTTTGGCAATAGGTTTATTAAACGAAACAACAAAAAATTTACTAACATTGTAAGATGTATAAAAAAACAACAGCTTTGATGCGAATACTTGTGAAGCCTGTGCAATAATATCACAATTTTTTTGGCCAGCTACAATAACCGTGTACGAACATCGTTAATAAAACTCTCTCTCTCTCTCGGTTCCTGTAATAGCTCTTGGCGCCCACTACGACGACCTATATAATCGGTTGACAACTTCCTAGTGTACTTGGCAGAAGGTAATTACAAATCAGGTAAAGTGGTGTACACTGTACCTTACAGTGACCACATGATGCAAATGCGAGCGAGCTCTAAGTGCGTCACATGGGCCGGATGACGATATAACCATGGCGTCGCGTCACGTCGCTCCGAGTCGGTCGAGGCTGACCAAACTCGAAAATAATTTGCGCTTGACATTCGGCGGGGCACACAGCCACAGAGGTTATAATTACACACTTGCGGCCCGATTTAGAGATCGCGTGTTCGCTCGCTTTGATCACATGTATGTGTTTACTTACGTCTGTGTTGACAAATTGAAAAATTCCACCAGCTTACAGTTCAACACACAACGGGTACACTTTTCATCAAGCGCCGCGTGTCTGACTCTGGTTGAGAAATCGAAAATTGTTCTGATACATTAACATGCTGCATCACGGCGCCTTAAAGTTATACCTTTCAGAGCAGACAGACTTAAATATTTATATATGGAAACAAATAAAGTTTTTACTGCCGATAAAGACACCTGGGACGTATCACGGCATGGAATCAACGAAAGAAAATCTTCCATTGTGGACGAGGCATGTAAAAGATTGCTCGTATATAATTTGATTACAGATGTTTCGTCCGTTCGTTAGAGCAATGGTCACACTCACAGCATGTGAATTGAAGATTCACGCATGATACACGCATAGATTGGATATGGTGGCGGCATTGCACGCTCATTTTGCCCAGATTAGTAGGTACAGTAAAACACCGAGACAAAGTACAATCAGTACAATCCTCTACAAACTCATGCATAATCAAGCTAGGAAGTAATGATAGTGATTCATGATCCAGTAAATACAAAGTAAGTCCATTTAGATTGTAAAAAACGGCGCACACTAACACATCGTACTACTCTCCTTTCTTACCAGAGACCGCAAATACAAACACTTGATGAGATAATCAAGAAAACTATGTAACTGCAGCCAGTCAACACAAATGCTCTGTGTGTAGACTCTGTTTATTGGGAGAGCATACTTTTCCGCCAGGGGCACCGGCGACAGTTAACACAGGAAGGTATGGCTTGGGAGCCTACTTGATGGGTGTAACGCTGATAGCCCTCGCATCGACTGTGCCCACTGATTAATTACCGAGAAGCGATTCAAGCTGCAATGATAGCATTCGAGGATGCGCTCGTCTGCTTTAAGCGATATAGGCCATATACCTATCGGCAACTAAGAAAGTTATCTTACGCGAAGAACTATAACTACACTTACAGCATGTGTCATCGGGCTGTCGTGTAGTCGTGATACAATCTGACCCTCAAACTGAACCCGAGAAAAGGTAGAAAACGAGAAAAAGTACCCAACGTCGTGATGTAGTTCCTTGGTTACATGACGACAAGGCGTGATGAGGAAATCACTCTTTCGTCACAATAAGTTCCCAGCGCCGTTTCGAATCCGCGCAGCTCGCCGTTGTACTTTTGTAGCGGTCGACGATCGAATTCGAGTTCGAAGAGATTCTCAGCAACACGGCGGGGGCCCCAACGCCTCGTTATCGAATGTAACTGGTTGTCAATAACCGGAGCTTAATCGATTGCACATTTTCAATCGAAATTCATTTGATTTGCTCCACGGCAGTCTGAAAGGCGAGCGATCATACGTGCTGTGGTCAGGCGCGATCATAACACGATCTTTCTAAAAAGTTCAACTCGTCTGCTGGAGCGATTCTCGAAGCCCAGCAGATCTCGAAAGAATTCAAAGTCATTCGCACCACACCGCAGACTTGTTCTTTTATTGGTGGTTTTACGATTCATGGTTATATGCACAACGGCATATCGAATTGTTCCCGACGTCGCCGGCGATCGTCGGCGTAGTCGGGCGTCGCGACGGTGTTGACGTCAAGGGAAGGCAAATAGAAGGTGGCGCGGATGTCGTATACAGAAAATTATACGAGACACCCTTGATGACTGAAAGTAGCTCTCACGGCAAGAATCCCAAAGAGATATTGACACTCTAAAATTCTCGTTAATGGCGCTGACATGAGCTTTCTGAATGGCAGTTTAGCGTATTTATTTCGACAACTGTATGGAGGTCTTGTTACAATCAGTATAAGACTGAGAGGACCATTCACGATTTTGTTTTCATTTGGATCCAGTTTGGTTTCATTGCAACCATTGGATCAACGCATTGAATCAACCCTTTCATTTAACTTTCGTGTTTGAAGACGTAGAAGAAATCTAGAAGGAACCCCAAATTGTTGAGAGAGCTGCACATCGGTCCACGTATAGAGATGATTACATCTGATATAAAAACGTGACTTTATTTGTATGCTCACGTCGTATCTGGTCTGGCTACCTACACGATCCCAGATAGGACACCTGTGGAAATAATGCTTCAGCTGTTTTTGGTCGATCCAATTGACGGGCCCAGGCCAGATAATATGCCATTCGAAGTCAGGTTGCCACCAAAAAGTGTAGATGATCATTTTACCACGAATACGTGGCTTTGGGTTGCATCTGCTCCTTGTTGATCACATCCCCGTCCCGAGTTTTGTTGACAGAACATCTGGAACCGCGGGAAAAGTGCATCCATCCCTCTGCCTTGTTAGCATGTGTACACTCGCTAGGGAAACACAGAATACAAAGACGTATTGACATTCTTGCAAGTATGTGCTTAGATCAACAGACTACAGAAAAATAGCTGACTTATGGCGATCGAAACTCGAAAGCTACTGTAAATTTGCAAGCATTCAATGTCACGTAAAATAGCTGATTCTTTCTAGCCTGTCTAATTGCTTTTAAATTGCATTTACAATGCGGTACCGACTATAATACAGCGTTTAGCTGCACTCAACTTTTGAGCTACTTATCAATCACAATTCTAATCTGTCACTAAATAAACCTATTACACGATTTCAGGTTGGCGAAACAATCAAGCAGAGAGTTCCACTTTCACGTTGAGCACGCCACAAATCGGAGGTGCGAAAGAAAAGCCTCTTGGATAGGAGGTCTGCAATGCGATGAGATGCGGTGCGGTGCGAGGAAAGTTCGAGTGAATCATTAAATGTGACATTACAGGCCCGACAAGAAAGGTCACTGTTTTTCATTCTCAATGACAGCAAGCATTGCAGCACGTGTTTCGGGAAGCGAGCATTAGAGATAAGTTTCTTGTGCTTTGCCGCGCTGCTGGCCAGAAGATCAAGATGATCTCGGACACATTATTTCCAGCTTTCTACACGTCCACGTCGACAACTCGCCGGCTAAAAATAATATCAAAAGCGTCACTGTCAAAAAGATTCTTGTCGGAGCCATGCATGAATGCAATTTGCATTTTCAATGCCGACCAGTCAGACTCAGAGAGCCAGACACCTTTGAAAACCAGAGTAGAGTGAAATTAAATTGTGGGCTATATAGCACATCTTTGTGACGTGGCCATGTGTGCTAGGTATGTATATATGTTGATGTCGTAACTTAGTTCCAAAAGCAAACAAAAGTGTTGCTTCATAGTTCACACATGAATTTAAGAAAAATATACTAACTCAACTGCGAGTACCGTGTGTTTTGAGAACTATAATAAGTACACCTATATGTTATCGATATATTAGTCTTGCTCGTATTTCACCTTTAGGTAATGAATAATGATAAACAAAATAGGCAGTCACTGGTAAAACAATAAGCTCGTTGCAGATAATGAGAGCTGTTTACCAGAACTACAAGCAGGTTTAGGGTACCTTAACTTTTACTTATATGAACTCGGAAGTTCAAACCCATTTGTCCAATTAGTGGAACTGGCGTATGTAACAAATACTATCTGTAGCAAGTAAAATGCGCTGCGGAGTTCGGTTACTCGAAAGAGCCACTCGAGATTGGCCGATAGCGTTAAAGTTTCCCGGAAAGTGGAAACCCGGTAAGCAAGGTGTACAATGTCCCCGTGCGGAGCGATAAGGGTGCTGCGAGTCAACAAAACTGGCCGATTTGAGGTCACCAAGGCAACAGGGCGCCAGACGATGGCAGCCGAAACGCAACTCGCTAGCACACCCCAACAACAGCAACAGCTGGCCCGATGGAGGTGGCGACGGCGGTAGCGAGGCATTCACCAAATATCCTCGGCGACCAACTGCCAAGATAGCACCAGCATAGGTGCACACGCACAAACGCACATACTCGCAACCCACCTGCCCGTTTCGTTGGCTTCCTCACCCACCAAAAAGCTGTCCTGTCGATCGGCCAATCAATATTTTAACCATGCCACTTTCAGCGAGCGACCACGGCTACAATCTGGCTTATCGACTCGTAATTCAATCAATACACAGTCTAGTCATGTGTCTCGTGCCACTACACAACATATGTCGAACTGGCACTCTCATGTTGATCTCAGCTGTGTTATGTAGCGATGCTCGATTGTAACCAAATGAACGAACGACTCATTATCATACGTAATTATTATGTAGCAACTACAGCAACGCGTTGCCATAAAATAGTGTGCATGATCTTTGGTTATGGCAGAACGTGTTCTGTCGTCGATGGTACACGTGCCGATTAGCCAATTAGGACGTCTTTACAATTAGGGTGTAATTAACAGTATGGGCAGCGATGGCGTGCGTGCAGGCATGTCTTTACGACCGAGTACGCATTTATAAGTTTGTATGAGGTTTTTGGTGGGTTTGGTTTGTTGTTTGGTTTCTCGAAAGCAATCTGCACGATAAAGCCATGCTCTGTTGGATAGTCATTATCACTGAACATCCGCCCGTCCAGATTGGAATGGGCCAGAGAGCCGGGTTCGATTCCCGGTTGGCCCGTCGAAAGGTTTGAGTTGCTCTGCAATTGTCTTCGCTTGGGCTACCACCGTATCACTGGTGGGCGGTTAGATCCCTATCAGCACTGACAATAATTGGGCTTCACAAGTAACGTAAACACGGGTATTTATTTCGGTTTGGTGAACAGAAGAAGCTCTTAATTCGTCTACAATCGATACTATTCCTGTTGAGTTTTAGATTATATTGTCGACAACTTCCGATTAGTGCATGTCTAGGGTCTATTATTGTTGCCTGTTGTTCGCCTTCGGTGGCCTATTCGCGTTCGGAGTTTCTTTCTCCTCAAATGGACGCTAGTGAAACTCAAAATGCCAACGAAATTCCACTTAAATTTATCGTTTTTACAGCCACCATACCGTGAAAAGTACTTGAATTTGTTCGTTATTGATAACTTGGAAGAGCGCCCGCATGGAAAGACATCGGTGCATTGACATTTGACACAAGTAGAGTAACTGATTAGAGTGTCTTCGCGTGACAGTGACTAGAATTTACATTACGGCAATGAAACGTCTAGGTCGCATTTTTGCGTGCTATCAATTCAATTTACCTGCGTCTCTAGCGTCCTCGATTCTGTCGAGCGTCGATCAGAACTGGCAGTCGCCCGATCTCGCCATCGGAGAACCCCCATTACCACCGTACTCCAATTGGCTTGGGCAGCCAGACTTGACGATTTACATACAAAGCTGTTCGTGAATAGTTGCACACACGACGCACTAACAAACGCACGCACGCACTGTACCTTCCACTCACTGCTGCATCACACCTGCATGCAAGTTTGACTGCCGCGACCGTTACAAACGATGCACCCACTAGCACTGAGGTAGACGAGACTCCGGCTCAGACGCTCAATTCAAAGTGTTACCTCAAACCGCGCCGTCAACCAATCGGCTGCGAGCCATGACGAAACGACCAATCACAGCACGAGCTCTAATCTTCGCAGAGCACGGACAGCAAACTCCAAGAGCGGATATTGTGCATGATTAATCAACCCTTAACTAAAAAACAATTTTAAACGTCATATTTTTTCTCGAATACAACAACAGCCAATATAGGTATGGTAACTATAAATTGAATCAGGTTGGATTTGAAAGGCAACATCCATCCGCCCACAAACCGTTAGCTAGCACTGTCAGATTTCTAAACTGACAATTGAGCCAGATTTAAACTTGCACAAAGAACAACATCGTCGTGGGAACTGATGACAGTTTGTTGTTTGAGTTTGCGGTAGCGCTCTCTGGTGCTCTCTGTTGAGATGTGCGATTGCGATCAGGATGGCAGTACCTTGACTCTGGGCGTCGTAAAACCACTAATTTCGCGAGCACTCGACGGGTTACGGACGTCGAGTTGAGTCTCGCTGAGCCTTGTCGGTTACAGTTGCATGCAATTAGTGATAATGCATAGAGTGCGTGGAACAGTACATGCATGCTTGCAGACGTTGCCGTTTGCTTTGTAGTTTGCTAGCGTTGCGACTTGCGTCGTGAACTCTCGGTTTCATGCTTACCACAGCATAGATGTACATGCATTTGTAATTGATTTATAACATCAACAAGTCTTTAGTTGAACTTCCCTCGCTGGTCACTGTTAATTAACCTGCACTGCGTACTTTGGCATGGGCACTGGCCCTAATTTACATGGGTCTCACACGGTCTCGCTGTAACTATTTTATCTCAAAACCAAAGAGCATTTATGGCTTGTTATTAGTATAGCCAGCGTTTATAGCGTGTATGGTGAAAAAAGTTACGAATAAACGCGCTGCGTAGGTATTTTGAAATACACTCCGATCGATAACTCCACTTACAAACATTTTCCAGAATAACACTATTAGGTCTCTTTATTGGATGTACTCCGATGGTTTGGTAAACACCGAAACTAAACGATAACAAACATAAACTTGATCAACTGATCAACTTGCAAAAAAAAAGCTGCAATCCTTTAGAGGGACTATAGGTAAAACAACCACACAAAGCTGAACTTCCTGTCATTTTTCACGATCTGCCTACACATAACTCCATCAATGGCAAGTTACACGAATGTCACGCTGGTGCTAAGGACAAAGGCCCTCTCCTGGTGACGCGAATTCAAATGTTCGAAAGAAAAGCATGTGACGTGGAGCGACATCACTGCAGGATCAATCAGTCCCAATGTACCCGAACAGAAATTGCACAAAAGTCTCCAGCCATAATCCCTGACCCGAATGTATTCGCGCAAATATTTGCCTCGAGTGTTTTTATTTTTTTCAATGCCACATCCCCCGCTTTACGAGTCTGAGAAGGGCACGCGATATTGCTTTGAAGCGCAGTATACCGCCGCCAAGTATTTGATGTCCCTGTTTGAGTTGATACGTGCAGGCTATTGGCTTGTTGGGCCGGAACGTCGTGTCCTTGAGGACAGATCGATTGGTTCGCATCGACACATGTAATGAGCACCCCAACATATGGCATCGCATATTGGTGCTAATCTCATCCAATAAGGGCCGCGGACAACCAACACATTGTGGTAAGCCAAGTGTTATCTGAAGGAGGGGCATGATTAATATTGCACTCGAGTGTTTGGTTTGCGAGTTGTGAAGGGGATCATCTGGCATTTAGAAAGGATTGTCAAAATTATTCGTGGATTTGGATGAGTCAAAGCGTTGGTGTAATTTCCTTGCAAACTGCAACGTATACAAAAGATATGGCGAACGTGCCAGACTAGCAATATTGGAGAGACGAGAACTGAGGACAAGAGCAAAAATATTTTATGGCATTGTTTAGTGGTTGGTAGCATGGGTCAGAAATGTGCACCCTCAAGTCTGAGCAAATACACCTTTATATTCTGGCCAGCACCCTTCATTCTTATATGTGTATGGAACAGAACAGTGGAATAATGAATCAAGGCAATACGGGACACTGACACACTGGCTAGAAGTGTAATAACTACTGTTACTATTAGAGAAAAATCACAGAGCAGCGTGCGAACAATTGGTGTTAAGAGGTCCTAATTTTGAGTTAGGCGAAACTCTCTCAGCGCAGAGAAGAATATGCTTTCTTTCACTGGTCTGTTTCCTTCGATATACTACCAGGTACCTGGTACCTGGTAATAATGCAAGAGTAACAGAAACATACTGTTGCCTGAGAAAAGCGGTATAGAATTTCATAAAATCTACGAGATTCTTGTAGTGTATCCAGGATTGAATTTGTTTGATGGTGACGCAGAAAGGTAAAAAGGAAAGGTAGGTTGTTTGTGTGTGTGTGTGTGTGCCAAGTGTTGTTGGCTGGCTTTGTTCCGGGCACGGACGAATGGCCACCCTCCTTCCGGTCCCTTCCCGTCGGAGCTTCCAGAACGAATGCCACAACAACGCAAATGCATGCACGACGCTCCGTTCGGCCCAATTGAAGCCGATATCTGAAAAGTCGGAAGTGGCTACAAATCTCCCGCCAAGAGACTCGAGAGCGATTGCAGCGCGACCTAGCGGTAGTATAAGAACTACTTCGTAGCTAAGTTTCACACTAGAGGTCGCACTCGCTAGCGACGCGATTTGAACACAGCCATGTGCTTTATAATTTGAGGTGTTTTTGACACATTAA
>QKMV01001130.1:0-17456 GCA_003287335.1 Lednia tumana
CAGTTATTAACAGTTTTTTTAAAACTATAGTGCTGAAATTAGTCAGGAGATATGAGTCTCAAAAATTTAATAATTGTTAAAGAATTGTTCGAATTGTTAAGATTATTTCTCATCTCGCTCATAATATGGAAATTGTTTTAAAAGTACAACATTGGACCAACGCAATGTAGTATGTATATACTATCCTTAATCTTTAGACTTTTTATCTGTCGTCTTCCGTTGCACTATATATATACCTATTCAAAGTTAGTATTTATATAGAAAACCCTTCTTCTAAAAGCATCATTGATGATGAATCGTATTGTTGTGAATTGTCTCTTATTCGTCTCCGGTTTAGGATTTGCCTGTCAGTTGACTCTAACGTTGACGCAACAAAGGGCCTAATGAGCCAGAGGCATGCAGAGTTTGCCCCGAAGGCCGAGCTTGATTCCCGAATCCCGGGATGAGCGAAACGGGAAGCAGGAATTATTATCCTCGGTCTCGGTAATCTTCCCTCAGGCATGCTAAGCCGCCCCACAAAGACTTTGACAACATTACTAGCTTGCTGAAACTAGCGGGAATAACACAGTAGAGCCCGATTTCGTACGTTTCGCATGGTTTCGCGAGGCTGTGGCTTCATTGAAAATAGCTAGGCTATGACCGCCGATCTTTCTCGAAGAAAACTTGTCGATATAAGGTGTATATAAACTTAATAAAGTGACGATATTTTATGACAAATACTGTCACGTAAGCGGCTTTTGTTCACCTGATAAATGATTAGTTTCACGGCGCTATCGCATCTCGTTTCATTTCGCCTCGAAGAAGCGCATGGCGCAGCACCGATCTGACGAAACGCGAGTTCTTAGAAAGTTTTCGTAGATAATTGGATTGATGGTTCTGTTTGCTAGTATACACGCCGCACGCGTCTCTAGTAGAATTTAACTTTTCTTAGAAGCATCTTTTCTCTATTGAGAGCAACCATGTTGGATGCTGTTTGTGTAGGAGCAGCATGACAAGAGATTCCCTTCGTTTTTCACAAAGAGATTCGGTTAGTTTAAGCGAAAACAATGACAAGACCGAGTATATCTGAACATCTTCTCGCTGGGAGTTCCATTAATGGATAATCTGTCTTAGTTCCAACTCTTGTTCTTGTTAATTCTTGTGTTTCCATGCAGCTATCCTTGCCCCGCAACTTGCCTCTGCCTGCACTGAACTCTCGGCATTAAAGTTTTCCTCTCTCCAGTCGCGAATCGACAACTGTCGCCACTGTGACAATTTCCGAATTCTGATCTAATATCAGAAATGCGCGAGTGGTTGCGCGTGCTAGTAAGATATAAAGTCAATTACTCCCGGCTGATTTGATGAGACTTGGCACTTATATTGTCCCCCCCCTCCCCCGCACCCTACCACCGACCAGTTTATTAGAAAAATCTTGTTTTACGACCGCCAGATGTGCGAAAGAAAACTGTACACCTAACACAAATCACAACAACTCAAGTCGTAAGTAACGGTGACTGCCAAACGAAGGTCCGCTGGTCATATGTACGCATCAAACGTATACATACATGGGAACCAGCATCAGACTCATCTCCCAACCCCCGACCAAGGCCAACACACCTCGAATGCACCCAACCACCCCCAGCGAGCAGCGGGCAAGCAATTACCTACATCGGTTACCGGTAGTTTAGCGTGATATCCCTTTTGTTAAGTCACATCCGCGGAAACAATCAACAGCTACCTGCAAGTTGCTACCGAATCGCGACACATGAGAAAGAAGGGTTGAATGAAAGGAACACCTGTTTGAGAAATGAGAACGACTGCTTACAATGCCACTGCTTTTGACATAATTTCTGCCATCGTATGCGATGAAGGACCGGTTTTTACAGAAGCCAATTAGGAACTTAACAATCCGTTAACTCAGTACCACATTACACAATGTGGCACCACAAAATTGCTACATAGCTCTTATGCTTCAAAAAAAAAATTAACGGCCGTTGAGATTCCAGCTCTTTAATTATTAGGCAGTGTTTTAAATGTCAACGCTTCTTTATTTCGCTTGTTCGGATGAGAATCACAAATAAATTCTCCGGTCTTCGGGTACAGAAATATTACGTGGACTTTGAAAACTTAGCGAAATCTTGCATCTGATCTAATTCGCACGGGAGGACAGCAACTGTCCCAAAAAAAAACTGTCCCAAAAAAAAACTGTACAGTTTTTTTTTGGGACAGTTGCATACCGACCAATTCGCACTACATTTCTTTTGAATCGTTACAATCTCGTCCATTGATCAGCGGTTACCTTAGCAGTATCTAGTAAACGGTCCGTTATTTTCTTAAACGGCTGTTAAAAAGAGCCACGACTCAAGCAAAGCTCCTTGCAATTCATCTCATTGTTAGCATCAAACCATGTCAAATATCAGGTCGTAAAACAGCCATGCATTTGAGAGTCGTCCGAATGATATATTTACGATATATTTAACGGTCTTGGAATTTGTGTGACTGGTGTGGTACAAACAGAAAGCGATTTGCAAGTCCAGGGTCGCATATCGGATGGCTTGCTTAGTTCGGCAAAAAGACCCGTCGTCAGGGACAAAGTCAGACTCGCGTGAAGTCAGCACATAGTTGCTATAAATGTTGATAGCAAACTCACGCTGCCTTGTGAAAGGTTATCTCAGTTGGAATATATAACTTACAAAGTTACAGTGTAAGACGTGGTTTTACATGACGCTCCATGCATCGCTCGTAATTAATGGACCGAGACTGTCGATATGTTACACTTTTCACTATTTAACAATTCAAAAAAAAAACATTTAAAGATAATACGGCTGGTCACTGAAGTCACAGCCACACACCGATTTGGCACGTTGGATGCGTCATCGTGCGCTCACCGAAGTAAAGCAACATTGCGCTGGACAGTGGTTGAATGGGTGACATTTTGGCGTTTCTTGGAAACATATGGGGTGCCCTTTTTTGTTGTTTGTTTGTGTTTGTAGTTTGATGTTTAGTGTAGGTGTGATCAAGGTTAACTAATATTAGAACCTATCTTTTGGTAGGTCCCAATACTAAATCTAACGTTCTCCCCAATACCAGACAGATGCTATATTTATGTTAATTCCCAAGACGCTTCAAACTAGAGGATATAAAAGCAAAATCAATGATAATGTTCCCCATTACTGCGACGCGCTGAAGTTAATGTGTTTATAAAAACTATTAAATCACCCAACAAATCGTTGTATTTACACATAAAAGCTTCGGCGTACAGAAAGGAACAAACAGGAACAAACAGGAACAAACAGGAACAAACAGTTTGGCTGAAATGTTGGGCTTAAAATCAAAATTGATGACAAAGCTAACTCCTAAACGCCTACTTTCAATTGCCTATCCTGTTAAATGTTGGATAAAAATTTGAAAATTACCCAATATTATTATAGAGTTAATGCTTAGTGTCTGACATTGGTATTTACTATTTACTTATATCAACTGACAAATGCCCAGACAGATCTGTAGACATTTGTAAGCGTCCTCCTATTTATATCCGTGTGTCATTAATTCTCGTTCATTTTCCGGTATCACGCCTTCTCATGTCTTCTCGTCCTCTCCTTGCCTTGTCCTGTCACAAACCGTGTTCACCACTCCTGCGGGATAAATCGAACGCTACACGACGACGGCGACGACGACGGAAGGATGTGGTGGCTTAGGGGAGGTCGCGGCATGTTTGGGGTGTCACAAAGGGCGCGATTCCATGTTGACAAGAAAAACAGCTGGCCAGATTAAGGGATGCTGCCCCCGAAATGACTGGGAGCCTTGCAAATTCCTCCGCGTAGCTGGTATTTAGAGCTAGCGTCTGAGGTGGTCCAGGTCCTCGCATTGGTTTTATTTCCCTGTGGATATTATTGACGTGTAGGTCTAGACTGCTCAGTTACGTCATTTGGGCGGCCATCTTGGACCGATAGACGAGACTGTATAAATTAATCACTTTTGTTGACTTTTAGTGTTAATTTTCTGGACAGTTTTCAACGAACTTGACTCACTCGCATACGTCTGTACTTAATATATTTTGCGTAACGGTTTGTTTACAAGTTGTATTGCTAACTTAGTGGTGGTTATGGAAGGACATATTGGTTTTGCGTATCTTTATTGAAAGTAAACCGCGAGATGATCAGTGGCGTACCGTGGGTTTCTGTTCAGGGGAACAGAAATAAGTTTTCATACTGGGTCGTGAGATTCGTTTAAATTAAGGTACCGCGTCCTCAGGTTTTAATTTAGAGCATGAAACTATCCTGCTGCCTTACCGTTAAATTTCCTTGTGTATTAAGTCGATCCTGCGATCATTTGAGGAAGCAAATCTGTCGATCACTCTCTCCTTGAAGTTCTCGCTGCCTATCGATTCTTGCATGTAGTCTGTGCTTGAGTTAGAGGTGCACGGAATTTTGACACGTTTTAGTCCTCGCACTTGCAAGTATCCATGATAACATCCCGAACATGTTATCTATCAGAATAGATGGGTCTAACTATGTTGTCAAAATATCTCGTAGACCCTCACTGCCATATTGCCACATACAGGTAGATGAGTTGGGGAGACAATTTGGTATTTGGCAACACAGATCTGTGCTCGAGTCAGCGACCAAGTCATTACGGGTATAAACCCCGAGTCCCATCAACTAATCATTGATTTCAATAAAGATAAACCTAATCACCTCTAATTCCGTGCACTCGTAACTAAATCAAAGACTATACTATTCTCGCGTCGATTGAACAATAATTTGTATGTATTCATAAGATTTCCACAATATTTTTTGGGAGGTCATTTTAGACTGGCATAATGTATTCAATGTAAGATAAAAAAATTATTTTAAAGGGCTACAGCCAATTTAAAGTTAATTGCTGGATTGTTTCTTCATCATGGGTGTGAAACATTTTCAGTTCGTAGCGTCGCCACAGCTCAATTTCGAATACGATGTGAGAAGTCGGTGCAAAAATCGATTGCCTGCATGCGTACCCAATTGAATCAATAGTAAAAAGCGCCAAAAGCAAATAGCACCTGAAGTTTTTGGGCTACCATGAACTCTGATGATCGCGATGTGCACTCTAACAATGAGAGTTCATTGTGACTAGAAGAACACGCATATGATGTGTTTGTTGATCGACTCTATCGGGACGGGCACCCTTCCCTATGGGACGAGGGGGCTGACATTATGATACCTTTCTGGTGAGAGTTTTGTCTCACGGATCGTATCCAGTTCAGTTGCTTTGGTGCTACGGCCTCGGCGATATCATGACAACTTCGTTTATTTAATGAAGTTCTCGTTTTCGAACAAAGTGGGAGGGAGGAAGCGTTCAATGTGTATCTAGATTACACTGATGCATAGTACGCATTTTCATATTGATGCCACGTTTTCGCTTTGAAATCACTAATTTAGCCCCAGTCTGCTCTATATTAACAACGGGGCAGAAGATCACATTGCAATTTGTTGGAGTATAAAATGTTAAAAATCACTATCCCTTGCTTCGTAGATAAATTATATAATAGAACGTGAGCCACATATTATAATTATTAACTTGACAAGAATAACAAATTTAAAGCCAAATACACGGCTAGTATTAGATTTGAATATTCTTCATAATTGTATCTTTATGGTTTCTGCGGTGCTGTGCGGGTACCTGTAGATCCTACCATCGCGGTTTTCTAGCTTGGAAAATGTTCCGAAGACAGACCGGCAGCTACCCGGCCTGCCACGTGTCTCTTGCCGTCGCTTACATCTCCAGCGATGGGACTAGCATCTCCAATCTCTTTTCACCCAACGTCTTCTAGTACATTTTCGGGTGTGAAACTAGGCCGCCAGCATACTGGCCGTTGGCCGCACTTTAAGAATACAGCTCAACTCGGAAAATGTTTTCAATATATAGTAGGTACCAAAATAAAATGAATGGAATCCTCAAATTTGTTTGATTGTCAGTGGAATGATCTTTAGAACACTGACTCCGTTTCGCCCTAGCTGTCACCGAGGTATAGTCATCCGAGTTGTCCTTTTTGGCAATTGATACTGCATCGAAGTAATGTTAAATTTCTTATTTGATAATTATGTTACGTTCAAATTTGAATTCTCTGGCGGTGCATCGACCCTCTGAAATGTCCTAAAAAATCTCCCCTATGTCAATGTCTTCGATAACACGAACAGGAATTCGTTTCATTTCATACTTGAGCGCCGAATCAATATTTTTTATGCGTGAAAATTTTACAAAACTTGTTGACACAAAAGACACTGAGGCATTATTATCCTCTTCAATGTACACATTGCATATTATCACTGCGACACAACTGCGCTGAATGCAATACCTATACAGAAAAGGGTAGCCACAAAAGAGAGCAAACACCCTTATTAGGTTTTTTACTAGCGTATTGCGATACATATACGGCACGCGGAAATATTTTTTTGCGTTGGCTAGAATCACCGTTTTTTGATAAGAAGCCTCGAGTTTAATGACCTCCAAGGATCAAGGCTATTTGGCAAGCTAATGGAAATTTCCAGCCCCATAACCCTTGTTAATTTCTAGTTGATGCGCGTCATGCACCCCGTTTCGAATTACCTTTCTGAAATGTACTCTTAACGTTTCGCCTAACTTTTATTACTGAATTCATTAGTGATGGAAATTATTAGCATTATCATTAGTGTTGAATAATTGAACTAAACAAAATCCCATTCGTTTGGCGACCTATAATTAGGATCTATCGTTGTCAGGGCTCTCAGTAAGTCACTGATAATTAACCTATAGGCGTGGTGTTGCTATGAACTACGATCGACATTTTTTATCCTGTTGTTTATCCTTCGGACTGATTTACAAACTGGGTTTGAATGCTCAGAAATCTACTAAAACGTTGACAAAGTTTCGTAATACATGCTGTTTACTCCTTCAGAAGCATTACTGCTAACTAACACTAAAATCTCTCTTTTTGTAACTAGTGCTTAGACTAGAAGATAGAAATGAGTCTAAAGAATTTTATATTCTTCGGTTATTTCTTCAGTCATTTACGGGAGCATGGTGCGTCGGCAGCGAAAGGGTTAAACATGCATGCGCATTCCACGGCTGAAGGACATAGTTTTATGTACCGTTTGGTCATGAAAACCAAAATGCGTACTATTTCGTTGCTTGCTTGTTAGTGCCAGTATTACAAAGTCTGGCTAACGTACAGCTTCTAGTTAACCTCCAGCTTGCAGTCTCACTAGTCACTTAGGATAGGACGTAAAAGTTGACCTCGTACGTATACTCTGGCGAAGTCACTAGCCAGACATTGTAATTCAGGGCCTTGGGTGGAAATTTCGGAAAAGTCAAATAACACTGAGCAAAGCAAGCCAAGACTTCAATATTTACTTACATGTAAAATAGAATTATGTGTTTTCTTGTTAAATTTGTTCATGTCCACACTGGCCCAACAGCTAATTGTGATGTCGATTAAACTTTCAGTAAACTTCCCAAATCTCTAACTTAGACGTGCCGCGTTTATAAGCGCAGTAGTATGTGAACATTTTTCTCAAATCTCGAATTTTTGTACATTTTTACAACTGTTTATCAGCTTTTTTCACGGGTGGCTTTTTACAGACCAAGGGGCTTCTCTGATTTTAATCAAGGTTTCAGAGTAGTTTGAAATAATTCAACAACTGGTACTGGTATAACTGCTGGTAATAATTTAATTAAAATACGCTCAGTCGTTTTCTTGAAAATCGCGCTTTTCCTATTGTTTTCAGGTTCATAATGCACCTATTACTCCTACTTGCCAAATTTTGAAATTGAATTTGACGCAACTTCCTAAAAATATTTAAAATCTTTAAAAAGCTCTTAAAAATGTTGAGCGGTAAAATGCTGGGTTGTCAAGCTCATTCACTAACGCGACTTTTGACCAAGGTGGACAGAATTGAAATTGCAATTAAAAAAGGGAAGAAAATGTAGCATCATGAATATGAATAATCCATGCTATTGTTACTAAAATAAGTTGTACAAGTTGTACTTTGACCGATACATTATCCGCGAGTGTTTCCCAACTACTTTTGACGACTGATATTGTAACTGTGTTCGGTCGATATGTTCGATTGGTTATTTATATTGACTGATTTCTTTTAAAAAAACGAAGCTTGGATAAAGAGGATTTCTGCAGCCATTTTATAAGTTATTTATTCCTTCTTATGGGTTATTTAAATGATTTAAACTGAAAAAATAACCAAAAGTGTTACTGCATAATGTGTATTTTAATAGAAAATAGATTATGGCAATGGGCAGTATATTATACCTTTGAATTGCATGGATAATATTTGACTCGTTCCTACAACCCAAGATTGCAATTTGCTTCTCGGGACGTTAGAAGTGATTCACAGGTGCATGACAGTTAATCAGCGGTGCTGCGTCGTCAGCAATTAGGAGCCGCTTTGTGCCAATGATTCTTATCAGTTGGAATCGGTTGGCAGAGCGCTCCTTTTTGCTCAACACAGCTGCTGAAACCAGCAACAAGATTGTAACCAGTTGATAACACCAGAAAACACATCCCCTCTGTTCATTTTCTCATCACGTTTTTTGTTTTTAACGAACTAGGAGGAATTTCAGGCTGAAAGTTACCGATTTAGAAGATGGATTAATTTATCTGTTAATTTGGGAGAGTGAAACATATGCATATTTTTGTCATGCCAGTCTAGAAATTCGAGAAGAAATAACGAAGATTTCCAAGTTTGGTAAAATATTTTAATACTTATTTATGATCTATTTTGTGTTCCAGAAAAATACTGTGTGAGTTATCGGTGTTAAAAAGTCAGTTATCATCTATTGGAGGCTATTTGTTTATTTAAAATCCATCAACAGAAGAATAATGAAGAATTGAGTTGATAAGTTGTAACTTTATACAGCTATGTTTATGCCAAATGGTTTGCTTAAAACTTTTTCTCGGAAATTTAGTTTCTTATTCTATGTTTTTGAGACTCAAAGATGTTTTACAAATAATACAAAATGTGGTGGCCAACCCCGTATTTGCGTTGTTTGGCTTTTACATATTAATTTTTGATATTACATCGCGTACCGGCGACGGAAGTGTGCGTAGCCACAGGAAAAAAATGCAAAATAATAGGCGATCAATGACTTGATTTACCGACTCGGAATACAAAAAACAAAAACACCTAGCGTGTGATAGTAAAATGTCATCGAACTGCAACCCCCCAAATTCGCTAGCAATCGTAAACTTCATTGAAAGCTTGCCTGTTGTCCTGTACAATATCTGCTGTGATTTCGAACTGAGTGATCTTTGTTTGGCGCGGGGGCCGGGAGCTCATCAAATAAGAGCAGCTCAGTTGCGAGGTGTTTGCCCGCAATGATTCGCGGCATGCTTACGAAGAAACGGCTTTTGTGCAAACCTCTGGGCCACTCGTACAGCAACAGCATAGCAACACAGTAACGCCATAGTAACACGATAAACGCACAAAATAGCCCTTGTATCGTCAACACAATGCGTCGGTGTACTTACACAATGCGAGCTAGTCGCCACGAAGAACAACTACACCAAATTTCAAATTGAGTGTGAAATTTAATCACGAATCATGTCCAAATATTTCGAGACTTCATCGAATTAGTAAGTAACGATCGATATTTCTGGCGTGATGAGGTGTTTATACTTGTCAGTTGTCACATCAGTAACGTCGCGTGCCGCCCTGGCTATTTAGCATGGTATAGGCAAGGAAGGAAATTTGTAATTGATAAATGCACATCAGGTATTATCTTTCAACATGAATTAAGTTGTTTGTTCGGTGAGCCGTTGGCACGGGCCAAGAGCTTCCGATTTCAAATTGTGCGTTTTTTTTGTTGGAAAAAATTAAACAAAATGGATTCTTTCAGTAAGCTATAAGTCATATCCATGTTTCTCAGCTTGACCCCAATTGATTTTATACGTTTAGGGCGACTCGCGACAGTCGTAATGCAAGTACAACATCTGTAAATTTAATTTTCTTGGCAAAACAACATAAATGGCTATCGTATTGAAACTATATTAGCGGTTATCGAATACCTTCGAGTAATTTGCCGACGGCGACGTCCAACGCGACGCCTTCCCTGACCGACGACGATGTCGTCAAGTCTGAAGTCGACGCGACGGCACTTGTAGACGGCGATCCTCCAGAATCAGGTAGCACAATGTTTTTGTACATGTCACTCTTCTGTGACTAATTCCACTTTTAAGTCCAAATAACGCCTCACCCGTACCACTCTTAAAACGGTAAGAATCTTTCGATATTTCAAGCAGCCGTACGAATTTATTCTGCCCTCTAATTGTTGTTTTAATTTAATACGATGTTGATTAGAATTCGGATTTAATTTCAATGCGCCGCTTTGAACGTACAGCCACGAGCTAATAAACAATTATCACCAAATTGAAATAATTTATGTTGCGTTGAAGCAAGTCATCGTGAGAAACAGAGCACACTGTTCACTGCTCGCAGTAAAAACTGTTTAGAGCGGCAAGCAAATGAAACGATCTCTTGTATGGCCAGTCAGCACATCGTCAATCTTCGAAAAGCACGCGTCTTTCTCGCAAAAACTTGACGTGTTTCTTGACAGCATGGAGTACGTTTCGAACGGATCAGTTTTATCGGGCCTAACGGTCAATTTTTTTGAACGAAAATAAACACCTACACCGAATTTGAATATTTTCACGGCTTTCCGAAACTGCAATCTTGATCACACTAATCGAGCGCATCCGAATAGAATTGATCGAACCGATCGTGTCCGGCGATCGCTACAGACAAGAAAACCTATTTAGTAATGCACCAAGAACGGCGAGTGATGACTTCTGGTCGTGAGTGCGTTTCGTGGCGTCCTGTAACTGGCAATGAGGGTCGACTCAACTCAAAATGAATCAAATAAGACACACGAGGTGGTGAGAGAGGGAAAATCAAAAGACTAGAAAGAGAGAAATGAAGATGAGCCAAAACGGTGCGATGCTTCATGGTGTAGCAGCAACGACGGCAGAAGCAGCACCAACACCGCGGAACTCTAAGCTCTCACAACTAAACTCCCCGACCCCCAGACATGCATAACAAACCGCCTACACGGTTTTTAGTTTTTACGTGCCTCGCCTCGGAATCTACACGTAACCATGATGGTTTAACAACCTATGGTATCAAGACACTAGGGTATAGCATACCCCCAATTCTTTTACTTTCCGTACCGTAAACTGGCTAGGCTAGCAAGTCATCTGTTTATACGTATACCTACTCTGTCGGGATTTCAACAGCTACGTTCACTACGCCGATATTTGAACCAAATAAATAAACAAACAATAAAAATCAAAAATGACAACAAAGAAGTGAAATCATTAAACCCAAATATGCAAATGGACCTGTGCCTAAACATTCCGGGTTTTCCAACAGGTGGGTACATGTCTGACACTTGGGGGAGGGTAATTTATAATAAATAAATCCTATGCTTATCGGAACTATTTTTATGTTCGTTTAGCGAAAGCGGTACATACAGGGGCTTGGGGGCGATTTACGTTTCACGAAGGCCAATCGAAGCAAATCTATGGAAGCCCAAATAAAAATTGCAGACAGGTTATTTAAAAAGCAGGTTACCATTTATCAACCTCACCATGGTGCTTTGTTAATGAATTAGTCTGGGGAAATGGGTTATCTTTTCATGAATGGCCAATGAAAACGAAAAATTATTTTCGTTTCTCGGCGTAAAAACGTTGTAGAGAAAACAGTGAATCTATTGTTGAACTTTTAGACTTGACCTAAAATAAATTACCAATTTTTGTGTAGACTTTCCGTCAAACGTACAAGGGAAGCACCTAGACATAAGCGATAGATTCGAGATTATTTCTCTCGTTTTTTGGTACCTGCAATTTTTGGCCCTAAGGTGTTGTTGTCCAAAGGTACTCAAGCATACTCAATTATTAGGCTTTTACATTAACATTTTCGCCAGTTTAACAGGGAAAAAAATTTGAAGACATTTTTAACTTGCTTTATCCGATTTTAGCTGCGGTTTTGATACTCATGAGGGGGGGAGGGGGGGGGGGAGGGGCTACTCCCGCTCCGCATCCACCCCTATTTGTTTGAACGCTACGTACCAAAATCTTCGTTAAGTTCGACGTATATAATCGTCACTACTTCAACGTTTACTTGTGCAAACTGTGGCGCCAACAAATACCTAGTGTTTTTTACTTTCATGTGGACATTTTGGCCAATAAATTACATCAAACATACCGTGTTATAAGCGGTACTGCACAGCTCTACGCCTTGCCCACCGTTTCTAGTTTGCTAACCCACGAAAACTCGTCGCTTGCCTTCGCCTAACGTTTTGATACTTTGCTTACTACTAATTGGTGACACTCCCAATGAAATATAGCCTCCCAGACCTAATAATAACATTTAATTAAGACATCTACCAGCCATTACTGTGCATGTTGAGATGCTCGTCTCATTACAGATACACCTGGTAAGCAACGCCCGCACTTTTTATACTCTCAACTGACGAGTGTTGATTAGGCGATGTAATTGAATTTAACCGCAGAAGACGTTTGATAATTTCAAATGTTATACTAATTTGATATTGCGCTTGACTTAAGTCACAGACTGAACCTCGTGCATTCCATAAGAAATTACGGCTAGGGGGCTAATGAAATTTCATTAGAAATTGCGTAGTATAATCGTCTTTGGAAATGTATTTCACATAGTTGTCGAATGCAAGGAAAGGACTTAAGACTTCAATGAAATTGAAATAGGAAATGAGCTCTTTGCACCAAATGTCCTGAATGTGTAGCAATTCTTTTCAATCAGTTAATCTGAGGAACATATACATATAGTCACTACCAAAGGTGATCGCGATATAGGTGAATTATTCACATTTTTAAACCAATCTAGTCTCAATACACCCACACACAAATGCAGGTAAAGAGATTTGACAGGTGCGCTTTAAAAACGAATGAAATGTTATTTCAAACTCATTACTACGCGCTAAACTACTATTTCACTATTAAATTTTTAGGACTCGTGTCTTCTGACTAATTTCAGCACTAGTTTTTAAAAAACATGTTTTTAAAAACTATTTCACTTCTTTTCTTTCCGTCAGATCACTCAAACTTCGTCTATCTACCTTATCTTATCAATCTCATCTTAGTATTTCTTATCAATCAGAATTGTTCTACATTTTCCCACAGATTTGAAGAACGTTTCTAATATCTGGCTGCAGGATACATTTCAACCTCTTCCTCTTCAACCTCTTCAACCTTCATCAGAGGTCCGCAACTCAGAAGAGATATAATCCTAATCTGAATTTGTAAATAAGGCGATCTAGTTCTAGTCTATAATTTCACCACACATAATATTTGATAATTTTCCATTCTCATCTGGATTATTGTGTGTGATGCTCCTCGCCGCACTCTAAACAAACAAACATATGATAATAAAGCAGTCCTCTACAGTATTGCGGTTACATTCAGGTCACAGCGCCTCCAAAACTCAAATAGCTCTTTTTATCGACGCAAGTCTCATTCATCAACAGTCAAAAATGCGTCACTTTTTCTTTTCGTAAGTGCATATTATAACTATCGTCATGCCACAATATTATTATCATAACCTCTTCTACACGATGACCTAAAGTGTCCATGCCATGCAGTCGAAGAATAATCCAAAGAGATGAAACAGACCTGCCGCCAATCTCTTAAGGATTCTATTATTCGTCGTCATCGTCTAAGGATTGTTGATACAAGGAAGATCCTATTTGACCTGCGACCTTTGTGAGGAATCTGCTCCGTCATCAGTTCGTACTTGAAAGCTATGCATGACCAGAGGCTCGCTGAGCGCTTTGTTAATTTGATAGCCACCGCGAAATAATGAGCAAGCTCAACTTGTTAGCAAGGATGATTTATATACTCCTATCATACTCAATTTCAGACAAGAGTAGGTACCTAATACCTACAATACCTAGATGCCATGCTATGCATTCTTGTGCCTTACTCGAAACTTCGTTAATTTTTAACGGAAAATGTGGGTAAGCTCTTGAATTCATTTTAAAAATCTACAAAATCCACAAAAGAGGAGGGGGCTCTCAAGTCTCAACACGATGCAAAATTAGGGCGGTTGCTTCCAACAAAGAATGGAATATTGTTCATTTTTGGAGTGAACCAAAGCGTTTGAAGTAAAAAGCTTAAAAGCCAGTCAACTTTCATGCAAGCCTTTTTGGACCTTTTTGGACAAGCAACGCTGCTTCCTCTCTCCTAGGTGAGTAAGCGGGGTTTATGCACAAAAATAGATGGGTAAACGGGGCTTACGTGAGTTTACGCCCACGCTTTGTTCCTTTTCTTCGCGCTTCGAATGATATTTTTCAACTCGGGATGAGATTTGACAGACTTTGACAAATTAATCAAAGATTAAGTACTAAAACAAAGTTTAAAAAGAACAATGGATAAAAACAGCGACCATCGTAAATCTTCACTCTGTGGTGCATTTTTTAACATACCTGTACAAGTATTTCCGAAATTTGTCTCAGTAAATGAACGACATTCAAATAAGCGCTCTGTTCTCAGTTTTTCCTTTGTATATTTATCTATTAGTAAGATACCATTAATCGCAATGCGTGGATTGTAATCAATTCGTTTCAATATTATCAAACCAACGTTGTGTGGTGAATTCAGCAATGTTTCATATACACACTTGACTCGGAGTCAACTGCATCTTGGTGCCATGTGTGTACCGCGCAAAAATGTGCACGAAATCGAAGTGTGCTACTGGCTGGTATTCACACTGCAGACATTCCATTTCCAGCACAGCTTGCTCCATCCTGCAATTCAAGGATGTTATCAACCTCGCAAAAACCACACTAAAGTTCTCTTAACACGCGCAATTAATCTCCATATTTCTCGATCCAGTTTGACCTAAATGATTACATCGGATGTTACAGTTGCAAATGTAATAACTGATCCTCAAAATGTCGGTACGCTTTTCAAAAGAAATTCGCACACACATAAACATTTTGGCTACATTATGACGTGTCAGAAAACTGATCCTTCTATTAAAGCTGAGCTGTCACATTTTAGTGCGGCACGAGAAAGAGACTTGTAACGTGCATGGTGAGGTCACGCAGGGGTGAAGAAGATGAAGAGGTAAGGAAGGCTCTCTGGTCGTTGGTCGCGACGACCATTATTGACCACCCGGAACTTTTGACGCTGTGCGGCAAAGCTAGAGAGTGTCGGGAAGTTGAAAGCGGGCGGTGATTTTTGACCGGGTGCACTGATCCCGAATGCCGATACCCATTAACACCTGGCAAACATTATCAGTTATCTGCACTGCAGTGCGAAGGCTAATGATATGCGGTAGGGGACCGCGGCTAGACGAGACCGCCGCCGTTTCACGACTTTCGGGAGGTATTCATAGTTTTCACAAGAATTACTGCTGTCTAGGAGAAATTCCGCAATATTTCTGACATAGCTTTATTCAAATTTTAGAATTACGGAGATATTTGTAGATAGTAATGTCAAATAAAAGTAATATCCTCCTAACTGTCTCGAACTTAAACTAGAAATACTCAAGGTAATTTCAGAACTTTCTTTGACAGCTATATGTCCCAAATATGGCGGTATATTCTGAATGTATGTAGAGAGCTGAAGATCCTAGTGGAAACTATGAATGAGTCCATTGCTAGTTTTCTGTTGTCTAACAATCTGCAAGCAATTTTTGTTTCATTGAACCAGTTTTGCAGAAGTTGAGAAGTTGACTTCATAATGTAGGGCTGCTTTTACAATGCTCGTTTACCAGAAATGATGTGCAGATTAACCAGTAAACAGTGGAATGTGATCTTCTGTTGCCATGATGATGAATAGATGATCAGAAGATTTGAACTTAACCGGAAATTGTAGAACTGGCTCTTCTAGATTAGTGTGTCAGTGAATTTTGTTTTGATCGGAGATGGTTCAATAATAACCCTATTATATTTCAGACAACTTCTTTCCACCAATGTAGCCAAGATACTACAATCGTAACCAGAAACGTAATTTGTGTCAAAAATTGAATGAATAATTGGGCCTCATGGCAAGGAATAAACCTTTAAAGCCAATTAAATGGCTAGTAATAATTTTAAGAATATTAAAATCCCTTCAAAAATCCCTGCTTACTCGAGGATTTGGTACCTTGCTTAGCTCAGCGGTAGAGCAGTTGCCATGTAAGCAAAAGGTCCGGGGTTCAAATCCTCGAGTAAGCAGGTATTTTTGAAGGGATTTTAATATTCTTAAAATTGGGCCTCATGTTTACCGACACTAAATATATATTACCACTTGGCCAATGGCCAATGACCAATTTTACTGTGCCGAATGTCTTGCATGTGTATCATTTGGTAGTCGTGCAATCGGTATGAAGGTGTCCTTGGGATTTTAAGAATATTAAAATCGTTTCAAAAATACCTGCTTACTCGAGGACTCGAACCCCGGACCTTTTGCTAACCAGGCAAATGCTCTAACCACTGAGCTAAGTAAGGTACTTAATCGAGTAAGCAGGTATTTTTGAAGTGCTTTTAATATTATTAAAATTATTACTACAGTGTTATTAGCCTATCCTTACCAGAGCCAATTTTATTCTGAAAATGTTGCCAACTGCATGACACAAAACCTAGCTAGTTGATTTCGGCCCTACAGCGGAACACCTCTTTTACGAATTTTCGATGCACTTAAAAACTAATGCATCTAACTTCTAATTACATATGAAGAAAATTAACTACAAAAACCGAAAATTGCAGTCCTAGTGATCTACGCGTTATTTAGCTGATTTTGGAGTATTGTTAAGTTTTCCCATCGAAAAATAACCGCCAACATAACAGAAATGATAATGTGTTAAACTTGATAGATTATTTTGCGTTGATTGAAATAATTAGTCTAATTGTAATTGTGGCCGATGCCTATTGATATTAGAATGATTCCGTTTTTTTGTAATTTGATTTTTATGCTTCTGGGACATGGTTTAAAGTGAACTATTTTTGGTATTTTTTGGCGTCAAGGTGGTACCTTAAAAGTCTGGTGCGGTAAACTCATTTTAATTCTACCGTAGCCGTGTATTTGGCTTTAAAAAAATTTAATCCTTGTGGAGTCCTTGGGATCTTTACAAAGGACTTGTAGCCAAATACGACTTGCGCTATGAGTTTATTTCATTTCATGTTTCCTACCAGCCAGGCTACCTATCAGCATTGTACTACGTCTGCCAAGGACAGAAAGCTTATCTTTACTGACAATCCAGCCAAACTGTTGAATTGGTAAACCAACTACAAATATAAGAATCACGGTCATTGAATTGGCAAACTAATAAAAATATACTATATTTTATAATCACGCGGTAGTATGTGCTATTTTCCAATTAATGTTCTTAAGACCGGGGGAGGGGCAACTGTGAAAACCCACCCGATTTGAAGTTTATTTTAATTACTGCAGCTAAACTATAAGTAGCAGAGACACCAAATTTAGCTTA
>QKMV01001131.1:0-17447 GCA_003287335.1 Lednia tumana
GGTAAGCTAAATTTGGTGTCTCTGCTACTTATAGTTTAGCTGCAGTAATTCAAATAAACTTCAAATCGGGTGGGTTTCCCCAGTTGCCCCTCCCCCGACCTTAAGCTACGTTGCAGGTTGACTAAAGGAGTCGGAAGGGAAGTGAAGAATACTAAAGAGTTTGGCATGCTGGATAAACCGGCTCTCGTGAGAATAGCTAAGTTAAGCAGCATTGCGCTAGGTCGGAGGCTAGATTGGTGACCAAGAGAGTTTGGAAGGTTTTACGCAAGTACAGCAGCGGCATTCCCTGTGCAATAAACCTCCCGACAGCGCGGATTCGTGGAGGATTCCTGCTGTACGTGTTGAGCCGTCCTTCAGAAGGGACGTTACACTCTGGCGGTTGTTCGGAGTAGGTTACGTGCTGGAGCCGAGTTTCTTCTCTTCGCTGTTATGTTCATCATTCCCCTCATTATCACCTTCTAATTACCCATGCCAAATGACCAATGCCAAAGAGCGATGATACGAGTGCATCGTTAAACAAATAATCAAAAGAAGGCGGTGCTCTTTTAGCGGATGAACTATTGAAGCATAGCCTAGAAGAGAAATTTGAGATGCCACTGAAAACCACACCAGCTGTAGACGGTCACCAGAATCGAAACAGGGAACTACCGAGTACAATATACATGAAAGGGAAAAGCTCAGGTCGGGTAAGCTGATTACGATCCTATTTTTCTCTATTGGCATCGATCAAAAGAAATAATTTGCTTGTATGAGAATACATCTTTGATCATGCTGTATATCTATCTGCAATGCAACTGATTATAAGTTGAACTATGCATCATGGTTTGCACTCGGGAAAATATGAACACCATAGTGGCAATTGCAGCACATAGGCAGTTGTTAATCTATAGCGATTAAACCAGATGTAAACATGCTTGTTAATGCAAAAAGATCGCGGCGCTAAACGTAAGTTCACATCTCGTTATTACGTGTAATGCAATAATAATGATGTCGATAACAACAAGTAACTATCATTATGCGCGAGCTAGAAGCGAGGGGAACGCGAAATCCAACGGCGAGCATACACAGAGCCAGCGCGCGGCGCGGTTTCTTGCGCTCGGACTCTCAATTCTGTATAGGTGAATGCAATAAATTCTAACAACGCCTGTTTGCGATCATCACTAGATAAGAACAACACAAGGTTACGCTTATCACTCCAACAATCGCTTCACCACAACTAGTATAAAAGCAAAACTATTTTTTTATTTGGAGAAAATGTTTTCCCTTTATATACGGTTACGATTGTGTGAGGATTCGATGACTTATTAAAGAATTTGCGAAGCTCTTTTCATATTTTTTTCCGAACAAATGTAAAGCTCTTAATTGGTATCTAATTGACGTAAATTCATAATGAATGAGGATCGGACCTCTCATTAGGGAATGGTCGCTCTTGGACGGCGGCATGCCACGAGGCGAACCAATCAAGAGAGCCCATTCCACTCACTCCTTGGAGAATTCACATGTCATCTGCCACGAGAAGTCATCGATAGAAGGAAATTCTATTCAACCACTCGTCGATACGCGGTCGCTTCTATTAGACCAACACCGTCAACATCATTTGCTTCAGCCGTTCGCGCAGAAATGTACCCACTTACGAACCATATTCGTAATTAACGCGGAGATTAACACTGTGTGCTAAAACTGAAATAGCATGCGGCTTGTTGGATGTATCGCTTCAGTTGTAAGAAAATGTACTCTAGTACCTAACTGGTTTCAAAAGGACACAAACTCGTATTTCGGCAATTATAATTTATCCAACGTGAAAATAATCAATGTCGGGGATCAGTTTTCAATGAATCTTGTTCAGAGATGATTTATTTGTTGGAAAGTCAGGAGCTTGCATTCCCTGCGTTGGAATCTGGCGTATCATGAAGCCGCCTCTGGTATTATTTCTGTGCGTGAGTTCAAACAATTCTCTCCTCGCCGTAACGCCAGGCATTTGAAGAATTGGTGCTGTCAAGTTTTTCGCCAGTGGCGAACAGTCGGTGTGGACACGAAAGCGACTGACCTTGAAAGTGTGAAGGCTATTCCAGCGGCGAATACAGCACTTACGAATTTGCATATACACAGCTATTTGTTGACATAATATGGCATAATATTAATCTGGGGGCCAGGAAAAAATATTTCAAACAATATTTCCCGGAAACTTGGGAAATTAGTATAATTCTAATTACCAGTCAAAAGTTTGTTACATGTATCTTTGACGACACTGATATCTTTCTGGATGTGGGCTGTTTGTCTCTTTCCACCCTGCACTTTGTGTGTTTACAATTATAATTACTCTTTCTGAAAACAAATGTAGAAAATACCACATGTTCTTACCATTTTTTTTGATATTTCCTGAAATTGTTTTCAGAATAATTAATATTAATTGTGAACACAAAAATTTCAGGATGGGAGGATGGAAGAGACAAAAATCCCACATCGAAAAATATATCAGGAGTCGTCAAAGATACACATCACAAAATTTTGACTGGGAAGTAGAATTATACTAATTTTCCTAGTTTTTCGGGAAATATTTTTAATATTGTTTCCTGGTCTCCGGATTAATATGACGCCTTATTATGTCCACAAATAGCTGTGTAAGTGCAAATTCGCAGGTGCAAATTCGCCGCTCTTCGGGCGCTGGAATCGGTGAGCTAGTGGAGGTGCCGAGTTGTTGTGTACTAGCAAGCTTTACAAGGAAAAATTAGAGGTGTTCTCAGCAAACCTGCTTATGGATTCTAAGCGTAACTTCGTATAAGAACATACTTTTAATTGCATTGAATAAAGCTTAAAAAGATTTAAAAAAGCGCGGAAATATCCGCGAGGACGAAATAAAGTTTCGGATAGCTTTTAAGCGAAGATGCATGCAAATGGTTCAAAGTTTTAGCGTGGAAAATTCCCTATGCATCACCAAGTCCCCTCGGGGTGGATTCGAATTAAAAGTTTTCTTCGACGAAGATTGGATAGTGGGGAGTTCTCATATTAAGATTCATGGCTCGTTAAATCGGCTACACATGACACCACATCAGATCGGTTGAAATGAAAACAGGTGAACAGCATACGGGGGTTCCAATGCAAATGCAACAGGCGGGCTCGCTTTGCGTATATGCTGTGCACGGGAATAACTACCCTAATTTGTTTAAATCTAAATTCCAGATAACTTCATCAATCTAAGTGAACGAAACTTATCTACAAACTGAGGGTACTAATGTAGGAAAATGTTCAAATTATGGTTTTGCCACAATGAGCTGATTTATTTTCAATGTAAATTAATTTAAATATTGACTCTGCCACCGGTATATGCCATTGCAGATAAAAAAGAATTGGAATTGAACTACACGGATACGTACAGAAATCAAATATTTACTACTTTAACATACAATTAACCCCAATGAGGCATTACAAAATTGTATGCCACGCATAACGCGAGACAAAAAAAGACCTGAAAGGGTGTATTAAAAACTTCATCCCTAAAAGGCAATTTTACAGTAATACCAAAGGTGCACGATTTGACTGTTAATCGTCAAGTTCCTTATAGTGAATCCAGCAGACGATGGTCGTTTTACCGCGCATGCAAGCATTGCCGAGTACAGCTTCAATTAAATGAAGTACCGGGAGAGTTAGTACACAGAAAGAACAAGTATTTGGTACTGGCAATATTGCAGGACGACAGCAGTGGATGGATGCACTCAATCACTGCGAAGGATTGGGAAAACGATGGCATGCTGGCATGTTGATACACATTAAAGCGTGATCTAACAGATGCACTTGGTACGGCGTGACAATTTGACTGAATACTGTAGCTGAGATTTTACGAACGACACTATGCTTCCAATAAAACTGATTAAAAACTGTGTCACATGCTAAGAATCCACTTAACTTCTAGCGTTTCGTTGAGTTTACTCCATACTTCTTTATAAGAGCGCTTTTTTCTCATGAACTAAGGAATAAACGTTACGACACTTTGAGGGCTGAAGTGGACTCGTAGTATTCAACCCAGTTTGCGATCAGTTTTTTTTGAAAGCTAGTGCTAAGATTAGAAACTAGACACGAGTCTAGAGAATTTTATATGCACAATGTTATCAACCTTGTTTAAAAAAGTTCAGAAATAAATATAGAAACCCGATTTAATTCAGTTTCCCCAATTATTTATATCGGAAACATTTTTAACAAGAACACTGTATATAAAGTGTCGACTTGCATTCGACGAAACTTTTTCTTAGCGTAGTTCAACTTGTAATTATCCTCTAGCATGTTCACGAGGTTGTTTTGTAACCCACACTAATGTCACAAATTCTTTAATTCGCTGTAAATTATCAGGTAATCGATCAGTATTGACAGGTCAGTCATGTAAAGTGTCCGATTTGATTTGATAAGAGTCACGGGACTGGTCATTAGCGCCGATGACAGGTAGGTTTTAATTAGTTATGCGTGTAGCGGATAGAATGCTATCTATGTCGTATACACGAGTTGACCATTCCACTCATGTAATCTCTATCTTTAATACCTTGTTATTGAATAGGTATATAGGTATACTACCCATACGGGGACATGCTTACCACGAATTAAGATATATTACGGAAAGTCAGTTTTCTTCTTGCGACTCACTCATAATTTCCCGATAAGAAAACGCTTGTTCGCATAAAGCATACTCTTGATTTATACCAACAGTTTCAGTTTTAATTGGCCAAGTTTCAAAAAGCGACATTCTTTCTTGGAAAATGGTATGATCAAATAATCATCATTAAGGAAGTACGGGAAGAATCTTATCTTTTTGATAATCTATAGGGAATGAGTAATCTTATCGGCGTCTCAACATACTCGTTTGGAAAATTGCTAGGATAGATACACTTACACAATATTACAACAACTTCGGTGTCGTACTGCACATGCTGGAGGAGAAATTAATCATCGTGGGCAACGTACTGTAATGAAGTAAGCACTCAGCACGACATCTAGTTATCCCACCCACCTAAATTTCTGATAAAAATCCAAAAAGACAAACATTTATTAAACCACGATGGCGTCGATAGAAGTGTTAGTGCTCGTAATTCAGTTTTGTAGCCCAGGTATGTAACAAGGGAGGACGCAGGCAATCACGTGGCAGTGAAAACTATCTTAGCTCAAAATAAAGAAATTAAATGTAGGGAAAAAGTTTTCTCTGTAGACGACGAGTCGTGGGCTGTAATTTATGTGGCGGCTGGCTTTCAACCACAGTAAGGTTACGTCCATCCCGCGCAACGAGCACTACTGGCAAAGTGGATACATAACATGAGTGTCCTATAAAATAAGCAGAATTGAAAGAAAACTGCCGCATATCTGCATAGTTAACACACATACATAGCTGCGACGAATTTAATACCTCCTTTTGCCATTTATAAACTATGTTTTCTTACGATGATTGAAACATGATTTAAGCATGGCCATGAACATTGCTTTTCTCCCATGCTAATTAATATCAGTATTCGCGGAAAGATCTGCCAATGGACGTGATGGTAAGCTTGTAACCACGTCGAGCTGTTGGCCACATGTCCGGTGCCCATATGCCCGGATCTTTGCTAGCTAAAAAGCTACACAGCTACGCAAATCGGTGAGTGTGTACCATTCCTCCCATGTCATTAGAAGATCTCAACCAGACCCGCTACAGTCACTACATCGTGGGTATGTTAGTGTATCCATTGTTCCTTCCTTGCTATGTAAGACAACGAAGAATTCTCATCGCCAGTCCTGGTGGTCATTGCAAAGAACAGCGAACACAAAAGAGGTTCGTAAAAACGCTGTTCGATTTTGAAAAACATCAATGAGCGGGTCTCAAAAACAAAGCAACCCCCGAAATGGGATGGCTTTTGAAATTAGACGCTCAAGAGCAGAAAATGTTGGTACACGCTCGATCCATGGTGAGAATACGATAAATGGTCGATTTACAACGATTGGATAAATACAGGTAAAATTGAAAATGCATTAGAGCTTTATGCAACATATTTAACAGAATCTATTGCATTGATAGAAGTGATGAGGAATTTGTATTGTGTCTTTAAAAAAATGTCAAATACACCAAAATGTAGACGCAAGCGAAATTCAAAGCACATCAAAGTGGACATTCAGCGAAAATTCTTGTCTTAAAAGAAAAAGGTCGTTGGTTGCATGACACGAATGGTGATTATTTGTCAAAAAACTAACAAACAAAATGGTGGGCAAAGTGTTGGAGACTTGAACAAAAAATCTTGAATTTTGGAATGCTGGAAAGGCCAGTTGCGTTGGGAGCAGAATTGTTATATAATAGTTCGTAGCTCTCCGTCCGGCACATTTCTAACATCGCAGGTGTTTTGATTAGGGAAATTAATTGGACTGAATTCGAGAAATTTGTGTTAACATGGGCGGGACTTAGTTTTTATCGACATTAGTGTTTGCAACCTTTAGGAAATTCACTCTTTTCTCTGGTTAATTTTATTATATGGTACCTTTATACTTTTTGCCATCTTCCTTGAGTTCATCGTGTAACTTAATTAACCTTCTCTGTGTTCCATTGTCAATATGTATTTCTGAACCGAGTTGATGTAAATGTGTTATCAAACTTTATAGATTCAGATAGTTGTAAAAGAGGCCTTCAATACGCATATTTAGCGGCGAAGGCCAGAAGCTACAATTATGAGTATATCAGGTATGCAAGCCACTTGTTATCTCTTATGTCATTAGTGCCATAGTACAGTACGCAGAGTTTGTATGTCGTCAGCATCATCAGATAGAATATTTTGTGGGTACTAAAACAGTAAATATTTTCGAATTCGTCCAACGCCCAAATAACTTCCATACGAGCAAAGAAACATCGAAATCGTGTTAAATATGAAACTCCAGCTGTAAACTTAACTTGGGGCGAAATGATCGTGGGAATAAAATTCTTCCTCCATTGGAGACAAGCTATTGCAATTCAATTAATTAAAAACCTATTCATGCATTTTCTACGATGATTAATAAAACCACAAAAACTGTCATTTGCCAAAGAAGCAGACGTACACGATTGTTTTAATTATACCCAAGATTATCCATCTATTTAAGTAATAAACTGACTGAAACATTGTGGCGGCATAAATTTGTCAGTATATTTTTTGGCTTATAATGGCAGGTTTGTAAACCACAGGCGTTGATTTAATTAATATCAGCTCGTTGCAACAAAAACAGTTTAATTGCAGGGCTAGCTAGTCCACAATCAGAATGTAAAGCAACACGCGGTAAAATCACTTGCCAGATGCCATGCCCTACTCGACCTA
The DNA here is from genome assembly GCA_003287335.1 of Lednia tumana. Classification (NCBI taxonomy): domain Eukaryota; kingdom Metazoa; phylum Arthropoda; class Insecta; order Plecoptera; family Nemouridae; genus Lednia; species Lednia tumana. The sequence continues at coordinate 7,293 of QKMV01001131.1, forward strand.
CGTGACCGTGTTTGGTCAAGTCGAGAGTGAAAGATGCAAAAAACAAGTCCAACCGAAGTGTTTAGCAACGTAAAGTTGCCAATATTTTCCCACGATTAATTACGCAAATAACGACACTGGAAAATGTTCAAAAGAAATGTCAGCCTTCCTCCATTCACTAAGGCATACTATTATGAAGGCACCAGTTGCGTCCATAGTATCCAGTTCCCATATAGCAACGCTAATTGTTATAATCAGATAGGAGCACCATGGTATAAAAATAATAAGTATAACCACTTGCGATTAATTAGTAAACATGAAAAGCCAAGTACATAGAATTAGAAGCATGATAACAACTTCGAAAAAACTAACGGCTCTTCTAGCAAAATATTCCTCAAATTGCAGCTGTATGACTTTTTCAGCGGCTAACTTTTATATCAGCATGAAGCAGAGAAGCATCAGTGAAGGCATAACTATAAGAGCATTTATTGCCTCTTATTTCCAAGTATAAAGTTGATCAACGATTTACGATTTATCCTAGTAGTTAACGCATGCAGTGTATATTACATAGCAGAACAGGGGATCGCACCAGCTACGCCGACGTTTATGATGAGCCTTCGGCACCTTCGGCACCTTCGGCACCTTCGGCGATCAAACGGCACTCACGCCGCGCTAAATACAAGATGACCAGTCGATCGATAAATTATCAATGACATTTACTTACTTTAATGACGAGAAAACTCGTAAAAGAGATTATTTCCCTAAGCGAAAACGAAATAGGTAACCCCCTACAGCATGGGTTCTTAATTTTTAATCGCAACACTTCGCATTTCGGAAACTAATGCCTGTATGCGAACGTTATTTTCATTTAATTCCAGTTTGAAATTTGTAATAGCTTACCAGCTCACGTTTTTGTATTAGAAGCAACACAAAAAGCAATAACACGCCAATAATTACGATTTGATCCGAATAGCTTCACTACCGATCATGTATACCTACAGGTGTACCTATATTCCTATGTCTACTGAAGACACTTTCAAGCATTCATGAGGTTCGAATCGGGATGACGTATTAAAGGGATTCCAAAGCATCCAAAACAGCATTTTTAAAAACAGAAGTCAAATGAAAAATCTCACACATTATTCAATTATCCTGTGTATATATATGTCTTGACCTAAACATCCTATCCTCGCACTCGGAATACCAAGCAGGCAATTTATTTATTTTCATAGAAATCACTTACGAATGCCATCCGTAAAGTGTCAACTTCTAGTGTTATTATCTGACTGTAAGATTGTTAGATTACCTCGTAAACCAGAGGTAATATATGAGTTTGGAAGCAACTTCAGTTGTGTGTGGTCTTACCAGACCAGACATTATGGTTTTAGCATTCAGGGCCTTATGGACGTGCCGCTTGCATTGCAAAGTAATGAGACTGAGAGCTATGGTCAGAGGTTACGCAGAATAATAAAAATGATAATCGTACTATAAGCGTAGATTAAACGTTTCTGAGTGTAATGGAAAGGAAAGTGACAGAAATCTAGAGGATAATGTAAAATAATTGAAAAACGTAGTTTGCTTCGAGTAAACGATCTTGACATTAGTCATGATTAAACTATTATAATTTATTGTTGCCAGAATGGCTTTATCAACGTCCTTCGCAAGAGCCTGGTTTTAGCCAACCTGGAAAACGGGAATGACCCTGGATTTCTTCCAACTTTCTCAATGCACCAGTCAAAAACGGGCTGAAACTCCCATTAGTCCCATTCAAGTATAATTTTGGCGCAATTCAAGTTCAACCACAATTGTTCACTTGCACCGAGCTCGAAAACTTACGGGAAATTATGTGAATCAGTATTCCATGTAGCCGAATACGTCTTTATGTTTAGAACAACGAAATTCGAAGAGTAAAGATCTCATGAGCTCAGTATGTTCTGGTTTCGCTCCAGAAGAATGCTGTTTCTTTAACATCTTCTGAGCGATTCTATTTTAGCAATTATCCTTCTGTTCTGTGCAAACAACCAACTTCGTTAATATCGTACATTTCGTTACGCACCACAAAGCAATCGTGCGCGACCCATAGAGCATATAAGAGGCACAAGCATGTAACACGTCTCTTTGGTTGTCTCTCGAGGGTGGTGCTGGGACAGTCTGGCTAATGGAACGCTGATTAATTGCAGCCAAGGAACACTAAGAGTTCGCGATAATGATTACATACCACATTCAAATGAGTTCATCATAAAAATAAGTTACTTTACTATTGCATGACTAATAACTTAAAAGAAATCGCATATTTGCGATTTGAATTGAAACACATGACAGGTTTCACCTAACTCATAGTGTTTTGTTAAAAAATTCGTAAATACTCGGTGTAGATGTTATCTATTTCGAAGCACGCCCATGGATGTTAAGTTACCACTATATCGGTGACATGACATCGTTGTACAGTTCATAAACCCTTCAAACAATTCGTTTAATGCCACGATGGTGAGAAGTTATTTACATTCTTGTTCGTATGAAAGAATGGTTATGTATGTGGGCAATTAATTTACGTTAAAGTTAAAGTGCACCATAAATGTAAGATGATACAGCTCGAGTTGATTTCATGTGCCCGAATAAGGCATAGTCTTAAAATTTTACAATCGTCCTCAGTATTTCAATATGACACCCACAAAGATGGTACTAAATATATTACGGGTAATTTGCAAGGAAAATGCAGCTACTTTTACAGTTAGGTGCATACCAAAAACAGGAGCGTAATGAGAGAAACGAAAGAGAAGTTGAAATATATATATGTAGAGAGAGAGAGAGAGAGAGAGAGAGAGAGAGCAACTCATGTAAGTGTATATGAATGTCGGCAAACATGCATGTCAGGGCGGTAACTCAATATGTGGGGTACATAGAGCCCGGTTCTAGAATTCAATTCGAAATTAATGAGGATCCATATTACGTTTGCCAGGCCATGAATCAGCTGGGATGCCGCACCCGTTGAATATACGGGCCTCATTCCGCTTTTACTCCAAATGCCATTTCGCCAGGCAAATTGGCAAAGCGGTAGCTAGTAGCGACTTCCACTTCCACTTCCAGGCCCCCACGTCTTAAAAGCAAGACAAACAGATTACTCCCGACGTAGAAAATGTCTGCACATGGATTTTCGACTGAACGAATCTTGTCCTATAAAGATTAAAGACGGGCGTTCTTCAAAAAAAAAAAAAAAAATTATAGGTACCTACCGACCTACCGACATAATTTCATGGCTACATACCACGTATTTGTTACATGAAAAAAAGTCGAAGCAACCCATCAAGACTGATATGACGTCAATTTAAATTGCGTAGCAGTCCATGCATGAAAATTTGAAACACACTTATTCATATTTCAGATAAATTTAGAAGTTTAATACCATAATCCAAAGAAATGAGCCATGTCCATTATTCTGAAAGTAATGAAAACTTACATTCACGGACATAAAACATCAGATCTGTACTTTTACAACACGACCAGTGCAATAAAGCAGCAAAAATGCAATGCCGTTTCCATTTTAGCATCGACGTTCATGTTTTCACACATTTCGTTTCACACTGTCCGCGGGAGCAGGACCTCCAATGCGTTCTGCAAGATTTGATTGGTGCAAAGTAAAGTATCCCTGACGCACTAAACAATAAGGCAACGCATATGAAAGCGACAGCGCTAAGCCATCAAGTTCACGCGGCTAAATGAGAACGCGGATAAAATATATCTGAACAAATAACCGACGCCGTGGCAGCGCGAGTTTCCAGCGTCGGAGACGTTTAGTGACCAGTAAATTTTCTTCCAATAGAAACGGAATTCGGTATTACACGTCAGGTCTTCATAAACAAGAGGCCATTCCCGACAATTCATTGTTTCTTGAAGCACATTGGAACGCAATGTGTGAGCGTGGCGTTCTTTTTTCGCCCAGGGGAGGCCAAATGAAACAAATGTATGCTTTTGCACGAAAAGAAAATCTGATCACACGCTAGAATAATGATCAGCGAATTTGGAAAAAATATGTCTTGAACAAAACGATTGACTCAAAAAAGAAACTTTTGAACAACGTTTTAAGGTAGCACTTTTAAAACGGTGTGTTCTCGGTAGCCATTCAACAAATAATCTAATAAATAAGGACTATCAACCGTTTAAAAAAATTAAAATTTTTACATTTCTGCAACCTTCAATGAAGTAAAAAAACTTCACGAAAATGTACGAATTGGACCATAGATTAGAGATGTCATCTGGGCGATGGCCAACTACAGGCACTACAGGTAAGAGGCAGAGCCACCCCTGTTTGGAGAATTCTACAAAGCTCGGGGCAATACCTTTCGCATGTGACTTGCATACAATAACAATGGGCACACCATTGCACAGTGCAGGGCCCAGCAGGTGAGACATACTAGTACGGCAGTCTTGCCTCGTTAGATTTACACCTCACATTTGAATAAATTGGTCAGTATTCATACTTGATATAGGAGCAACACAGCCAAAGATCACCGCCTTGAACTGTACGGGCGGTAAACTTGCAAAGGAAGGACTTACAACTGCGGCGGTGGATGTATCTAGCCTGAAATGCCATCTATAAATGGAGGTGCGCATCTTTTCCAAGTCCACGATGTGGTCGTTTAGACGTTACGCTGAAGTAAAAATAGGTTGGAATTTATTGTACACCCACGTCGCGGGCAAATATCACAGTGTTGACAAAGAGTCAAGCGCTTTAGATTGCAAGCAACCAAAATACGCTAGGTGGAGGTGTCAGGTTTGGTCGATCATTTCATAAACTCGCTAACATCTCTGTGAACATGGTTTTAAAAGAGGAAACGAAAAGTGATAGAGAGAATGTATACACGAAGAGGGCATGTGAAGATGTGAAACGTAATGAGTAGCAGTAGGTGTTACCGTAGGGCACACCCGTGGAGAAAAGCATGAAAATTTGTCTGCTTTCATAGCATAGTGCTGATGATTTAGCATCAAAGTCGGGCTTAACAATCTTAACAATATGTCATAAAGTCAAGTTGTTTTTTCTAAACTTATCTTCACGTATATGTGCGCATTAAACGGAAGTGGTGTAAATAATTGTGCGGTAAGAAATAAATACGTATGCCCGTGCTATGTAAATGCTATTCAATTCAAATGTTAAACCCCCATGTAAAATAGTTGGACACCACTTACGATCCACTCATTTGCATGTGAATGAAAAAAATGTGACATATTTAGCGGTGTTATGTGATATGTGCATACCAGTACTTATCGAACTGCAGTTACAGTATGAATACGTACGGGCATGATTCCGAAATAGGCATACATGATACTTACAAACTGGTAACGATAAAATGATTAATATATTTTTGAGCTATCACTCTCGTACATAGCAATAAAACTTGATATTTTATTAGCGCACACTTGTTCGCTTCGATGTAAAATTGAATGCAACGAAAAAACCGACTTCTTCGAAACGGCAAAGAACACATCAAAAATTATTATCGACCGCAAATATTTTCCGCACACAATCGCTGAACGCTTGTATGCCTGTTTGTCCATATAATGACTGTTTTATCGTTTGCAACCGATTCAACACCGATTTTGTTATGAAGAATTCTCATTGCAATATCAGTTTACCCTTTGACTTTTATCATCTTGCCTTATATTCTCCCGAGATTTACAATACCTTGCTGTCTCGGTACACAATACTTTGCTGTCGTAATAGTAAACTGCAATCTCTTTTATTATATTGCTAGAGATTTATACTGTTGCTTGTGAGGTGAGACAGTACAACGATACTGGAAGGAGGCACAGTCATGGGATGGATATTAGCCTTCTCGCGAACGTGAAATAAATTTCGTGTCATTTTAAGTGGGCTGAAAGTAGTCTACTTGTGTACAAATCTGAGGTGAAAACAATCTCAAATGCATTGCCCAAAATTCCCCAAACGGGTAGCTTCTGACGCAGCACGGAGTGGATACTTATTAATTAACAGTTTGTCGGATAATAGAAGTATGCACTTTTTTCGAGAGATAAACGAGTCAAAATCTCGACAACAAAAACCTGCAACTACCAAAAGGCCGAACTATTTTAAATATCATCATTTCTTTAAAAAAAAGAGTGTGAATACAATTTCTCGTTGTAAAAAAATATAAATCGGGCCGACAATTACGCTCAATGAAAAGCGTCTACGAATCCAAAGGCTGTACAAACGAATAACGATCAAGGTGTCATACAAGCAAATTTACGGAAACCACTATTAGAGACTGGGTCCGGGTAGTTTTACACTGTATCCACGTATAGACCACCCACACTATACCAGAGTTCTGCATGAGCATACCTTTCATCAACCACATATTGTAGAGACCAGCTAGATGGCTTCTTTGAAGTGGAAGTCATGATAAAGCGATGTGCCATCCGCCTCTTTTGTTTCCCATTGACAATAGCTGCGAGATGCTGCAGCTTGGACAAGGCGGGGAACGAGAAGCGCGACTCTGGCGTATCGTATCAGTGTTTGATTCTCTATCAAGTTACTTCTCCTTGGTCACCTACAAACACTGGCCAAGGCTGGAAGTTTGAGTTCCAAATAAATGTCTGATGATGGACGTGTCTCACTGCCGCTCACATAAACCCAGAAGTTTCACGGTGCTTTCATGCGAGAGAAACGCTAGATAAAGAATTTGACGTGTGAGACTATTGCTCAGTTCCGAGCCAAAATTCTATCCTGATTGGAGATGTATAAAAAGGAATTGATTGCTTCAGTTTATATACCTTATGAGTACAATGGGTTTTCATTTCTAAATGTGAGCATGTATACGTAAACGGTCAGTGTGCGACAGACCTGACTCCCAACGCAATCCCCACCGTACTCCCCAATTGACGTTCCCCACTGGCCACTACATCGCCGTAATCCTTTGATCTCCCATTATCGTTATTTACAACCAGCTCGACCGATTCAACTGATATTATTATCATTCTCTCGATTAAACGGGTCAAAGCGGGTTTTGGTAACTAAGACGAGAGATTAAGAAAGTGTGACGATGTTGACGATTATGACGATGGAATATACGGTAACCGGAGGAGTCAACGCGCAGTCTGGTCGATTACATCCACACTACAGGGAGTTTTTACTAGATCCACTGCAGCCTCGAAAAGTGCATAATATGGTGCCATCTTTGGGGTCAAGCTATCAAACACAGTTAGTAAACTACCCATTGTAAGGTTCTTGTTCAATTCTGAGTAATATTTTGACATAATTATGAAGAGAATGATATAATTTGACATTTGTAAGAACATCTTGCTGGGTAATTCGCAAGTGTGTGAACGTCTTGACTGCAAAGATGGCGGAATTTCTGCATTTGTCTGAAGATGGCAGTGATCTTGCTGCAAGCTCCCTATTGGTACAGATGGGGTTATACCTAGATATTGTTTTTGTTCTGAAACATTTAATTTATTGGTCTTGGTTTGTAAGCTGCAGAACTTAATTTGGTATCTGTTCGAGTGTTTCTTGCCTAGAGAGAAGACAGGCAGTATTGAGGACACTGTCCAAATTAGCTTTGTGAGGCAAAGCATGTATGCAGCGCGCAAAGGAACGCGCCATGAAGCCAAGGAAGGAGCCAAGAAGCCAAGGAGAGCCGCCAGGAGCCAAGGAGCCGCGATCGAGGCGAGGCGACAAGCAGAAGAATGTCAGAGCACCGTGTTGACAAGCAGACAAGTCGACGAGAAACAAGAATGAGAAGAACTTGAGAAGAAAATTGAATGTCAAAGAAATTCAGCCATAAAGTGAGAAACGGTGGAAGGGAGAAAAAGGAAGGAAGCGCGTCTATTTTTTTCCACGTCGCCGTCTAAGAAAAAGAAAAAGAAATAAAAGACATGGACGCGAGGACAATATATATATATATATATATACGATCGCTGTGTTGTCTGTCAACCGTGCAGGTTTTTTTTTCATTCACCCGGGTTTCAATTAAATAGGGCAGTACGGCACAGTCAAGCGTGTATGTCATTCGGCAGGTTTTTGTCCCCTGCGTTGCGGCGGTCTTGTTAATGAAACGGACTCGTTTGTCTCCTCTTCTCCCTCAGTCACATCGCAATTTGTTTGGAAGGAAAATAACTTTGTTTTGATCAAAAGATCGTTCGTGAATGGTATAATTACTGAAATGGTAGTAATACAATGGTGGATTATGCCGACCAATGCGTGGGCTTCTAAGTCCAATTTTTTTTTCATGTAAATTTTGCTTAGAGTTCAGGTAACCATTTGAGTGAGCCCCATGACCGTACTATAACGGATTTATGATTGTTCAAATGGTGTACGCACCATATTCATACAGAACTATGAAAAGAATACAGAGATTCAAATAACAGTTTTTGATGCTAAAAAAATGAATGACCAAAACAGGCGTATAGAGCAGTAAGAGAATACCTAGCAGATTTCACGGTCGGCATTTTTTTGTAAATAGCTTATATTCTCTCGTTTAAGGCGGTCAAACAAGGAAGACAGAATTATTGGAGCATGCATAAATGCTTTGCTCAAGGTAAAAATCAACCAATTGACCATTTTCATAATAGTCATTCCAGAGTCAATACGTACTAAATAAAAACGTTTCCCCAAAATAAATGCAATCCAAAACAAATTTTGATCGTCCTTATTGACTCTGGAAAAGCAATTATGAAAATGGTTTATTGATCAGGAAATATATTTTTAAAGACAAGCATTTCGCTACAAAAGTACGAAAAATATATTGAAAAAACTGTTCACACTCAATAATGTGGCTGTATGTAGAAACGGAGTGACCAAGACTAAATAATTTCCAACACAAGTAAACCACGAAAAATTGCTGCTCAATCAATGAACAATCAGTATAAAACACAGCAGTTTTCCTTCAAGCCACGAATGAGATGAATTTGAACTGCATGCTAGTTAAGTGTGTAGACCAGAGCTCGCGCAGGTTTCTGAGGTCGCTGACTGGCTGTCAGTCATTTGCAAATGCAATTGATTTCACGCACGACCCGGCCATATCCTAGCTACAGTATTACCAACCAACTCGGTGCAGATAGCCGAGCTAAATACGCCGTAGTACATTATCCAACACACGACCACGGACCAATCCTTGTATCCGGAAGCGGTTGCCAACATAACAAAAACTCGAGCGGAAGAAAAAACGTCGACATTTTTAAATTCCACTGAAAGCTAACCTTTGAAATGGCTGATACCTTAAACTGGTCAACTCTTTCGAAAACTAACTGAATTTCAAACAAAGCGTATTATAAATATTCTTTGAGAAACGAGGCAATTTCTGGATCGGGACTTCCCAGAAGAGTTAGATCGAAGGGATGCACAGTGGGAAAAATGTGGATCGAAACAGAGTCTGGCACATTTCGGATGTTCGAAACCATCTGTATTGTTGCGGAACCGGGGTCCTGGGTTCGTATCCCGGTTCAGATACACATTTACCCTCTTCCTCTACCTACCTAGTTATGAATCAAACCCGTAGGTCAACAAAAACGCAATTTTTGTGAATTTTAAAACAGCTTACAGTTATGATTAAGGAGATGGGAAACACATTTCTTAAGAAAAAATCTCTATGGGGAATCCTAATTTGGGGTCTCTGACGATTGGAGGTCAGCTGCGAAAATTCACGGATCTGATCTCTATCGTCCCGCGAACTTCTTCCCTCTCATCGCTGGTGGAGCCGCCAGGTTGTAGAAGACATTGCCTAGCACAAGGATGCAACATCATTGCTGAAGCAAGAAAACTTTACGACATTTACTAAACCACATCGTAAAAATGTATAATAGCAACAGAGTTGTAGCTTCTGATCAAACTCGTAACGAGATAATATTTTAACACTTCCATATTACCATAGTACACAATATTGAGAAATGTGAACGCCAGAACGCTGTTTTAGTGTCGTGCGATTTTACTATCAACACTGTAACCACAAAAATGTGCGATCAGTAAATTATGATTCATATTTTATCTTACTACGTAATGAAGCTGCATGCGTTAAGAATTAATGTGCAAGCGCAAACTGTCAGATAAAGTTTTACATGCTCGCCTCGTACATTTTTCTAGAAAGAATTACGCAAATTGTAGGTATATTCTTGTAGGAATCAGATAGCAGATCAAAGCTTTAATTGCGAATTATTATTTGTAAATGATAACTCAAAAGATATATATAT
>QKMV01001132.1:0-17446 GCA_003287335.1 Lednia tumana
TTTTGCTCGCTGCCTTTATGCTTGTTTGATATTATTAAAATATTTCGGGCCGATGCGGCCTTGCGGCTGAGTGCAAAGGCAAATTAATTAATAATCCGGCTGCCAATCATTATCCGTGCAGTACATGGATGGTATCATGGCGTATAGAGCGGCGCAGGTTATTCGGTAGGGGCTGTGGCAGCAGAGGTAGAGGAGGAGGCGGCGGCGGTGGCGGCGGCGTCGTCGGCGGCGGCGGCATCTATCTCCAGGTGAACTCCGGCATCCCCCGGTTCGTTCCATCTCTACTTTTAATATAACTTTTTCAAACTCGCAATTCCTGCTCAAATATGTCTGGCATTCGCTTTTACAGTGAAAGAAGAATGTATACAATATCCGATTTCAGCCGGTTATAGGGGATGGTGGGTGGTACAAAGGGGCTTTATCTGCTTGCGGCTGTAATGCCCGCACTGAGAGACATGCATTGCTCAATCAATCCGCCCGCTGCTCCTCCAGTGCTGATGCTGATGCTCCTGCTCCTGCTCTTGCTCCTGCTCCTACCCATGCTGATGCGGTTTCCAACAGGGCGCGCGCGAATGACAAAGGTGGCGTAAGCGTTTCACATGCAGATGGAAATAGAGATGGAGAGAAGCGTTCAGTGAAGGAGAGAAGGAGAAATGATGAGTACACTACGTAGATAAAATATATAACGCACGAGGAATTCCCCTGCCGTGTGTAGATTTGCAAGGAATTTCGAACGGCTTCTTCGAGATGTAATGAATTTCACGTACGCCCTTTCGATAATAAACAATGTTCAATCGCAAATACACTTGAGCATGATAATGTCCTCCATGGCCAGAGAACTATGCAACTCTTCGGTATTTGTGGACATTTGACATCGGTTGCTACAAGGTTTAAATCGACTGCTGCATTGTCGTATGACCGTATCCCAGCACCACAGCAGTGCGGATGCACATTTGATTGTATAAATTATAGGGATATATGCACCTGAAGAATTTATTAAGAAATTGGGTTAAATCATATAACCCACCTAAGAAAAGTGTTGCAATCGAAGGCTCTTGGTTGTCAAGCCAAGAAACCTTCATAGAGTGTCACTGTCTCAGTTTATATGTCAAACTAAAAGTTTCGGCAAGATAAAACTAAAAATACTTCTTATCAATAAATGACTAATAGTAGAAGGCCTAGCAATGAAAATTTTCTGCATAAGCGTTGTTAAAAATGAAATATAATATCAAATTGAAAATAATGTACAAACCATTTATTCCGGTGGCAACGAAGCCTATCTGTACGGTATTGTGGTCAGGGGTCGAGCAGTTTCTGGGGCTTGGGGCCCTGCATGGTGGGCCCAATCCTGCAATCTCACCAAAAGCGCATTATTAAAATAATAACGAGGAAAACTTCATGACTAATGTAAGTGTAACCAAACATAAGATAACTTAGACTAAAACTAATTTGCAGGGAGATATAGGAATTGGTTAAATAGATGGCAATCAAATGATGAAATAAAAAATGCACTTCCTCTCGGAGTGATGGTAAAAGCGGCTTGTGTGATTGGGAAAGGGAGCAGATGTAGATATTCCCAACCGTGTCGGACCGTTATTACTTGCTGACAAAATGATCTACTACTTCACTCACTACGTGAAAAAATAATGATAATTTTACGGTAAGTGTTGTTAATACGTATTACGTATTATACAGAAGAGTTTGTTTTATAAATGATAACTGAATGATAGTGAAGTAAGTAATGGAGTTCGAGCAATGAACAGTAGATTTTCGACTAGCACTAATTACTTGAAAGACCCTAGGGCCCATAGGGTAAAACACCCCAGTTAGTTAGCAGCGCAAGGGTGGGAATAGTCGCGGCAGAGGTACATTATATTTATTATGGACGGAGATGGACACGAAAGAAATCATAACAAGCTTTAAGTAAATCATATTTCGGATTTGGATTAACAGAATGGCGTTTTGTACGCTAAAAATGAACAGTGTAAAGAGGCACTGGTCGATTGATGAACAATACCTAGTAAGTAGTAACAATATAATGCGCTCAATGATTCAATTGCACGAAATTAGGTCTATTATGTTGTGGTGAAACAAATTTACCAGGTATTTGAACTTTGGATGAATGTCTAGTTTTTCGTGAATTGCTGTCCATGTATATATTGTTGTGAGCGTTAGGCGCATGAAACGCGGCTGCCTTGTCCATTTCTGAAGGGTGATCATAATATTCTACGTAAAACAATGCTTTTGTACCGCAAGGTAAACGTGGATTGTCGACTGAACTACAATTTGATCGTGACTGTATCAACGGCAACAGCAGTATAAAATAAGTGTGAGTGTCCCTCTTTGAACACGTCATGTTACAGTGGCCGTTGCCCAGGCGACTATGCCACAACATACAGCAGAAGCCCTTTTCTTCCCTTAAAATTCCCTACTCACGGCTGGAATAATCATTCTTATTTCATACGCAAACCGAATCAATCATTTCAATACAATCATCAAACCTCGCTGGATATTAAAAACAATATGTTTGGATTATTTCGTTTAATTAGAAGAGCGTAATATTATTAAAAAATGGGGTTGATATTTTATTCGAACTTTTCTAGCTGGGAGCTGTATTTTTTCCTTGCCTGGTCATTACTCAGAATGCATGAAATTATGCGAATTGCCTTAAATATAACACGTGTAATTTTATCTAACTTTTCGGGCGTATGCTGGCTGATAAGCAGCTGCAAGCGATGTTACCCAACCCAAGTAACTTCGAAAATATTCCAAACTATTTCGATATGTTTAAGCACCGTGTTCACCACTACAGACTTTACCGATGGAAATAATATTATGATGGACAATGACCGTTAATTGAGTTGAAGATAAGTGTAGTCTCATTGATGAAGCGGGTATTTTAAATGACAAATATGTGTTATACATAATTGAACAGGAGCTTCCCATAGACATGAAGGAACACGGTGTATGAAAACGTTCTTAAATGAAACGAATCTCATGTTTTGTGGACAAAATGACAAAATAAAAACAATTAGTGGTAAATCGAACAAGAAATTCTAGCCTGTTACTAAAGTTACTGCCACTGAAAATAGGAACTGGTTTTTCAATAGCTAGATACATTTTTAATTAATCGACGTCATTAAGAAAACATTGATTGATATTGGGGCTTAAGGGTGCGTCAACCAAACGGATTTTGCTTTTGATTATTTTGCGCCCATATAACAAAACATTAGTGTATCAGAATTTTGCCGTATATATGACTATAATATATCTTACACAATATGCTAAAACCCAAAGCGCACGTACTGTAAATCCTGTACTAAAAGTGAACCAAAATATTTTCATAAATAACTGTGTTTGACCTCGTTTGTGCCCATATTAAAAAAAGATATAGTTGTATTTATAAAATATCATTTCCCTACAACATTGTAAGACTAACAATAATTAACGTATGACCCAAACTCCGTTAGCTATAGATGTGAACGTTATTGCTATTATTTGCCGTTGAGCACGAGTGAGTTGATGGGGAAGTCTAGGGAAGCCGAGCATTGACTAGCCAGGTGCCATGTCGGGTTATGAACTTGGGGGCAGGGGCACACGTCACCCTCGCATTGCACCCGAATGTCCACCTGGCCTAGCCGTCAACAGCTCACCCGAGCATTACCTACTTCTCCTTTCACTATCACTGACATTCAAACAAAAAACATACACACTCAAAAACACCTTATGTGTGTTGTAATAGTTAAAAGGCTATCGAATCGGTGGGAAAATAATTGTTGGATCAGATCACGTCAACTCGCAACTCTATCGTGTGTTGTATTCTTTGATAATATATTATTTGCGAATAAAAATTTTCTCATTGGCACAAAAGCCAACGCAATATGTGTGTCGTGTTAGCTACTATTTCGCATATGTACTGACATGAGCCTCTGAGTAGGTACCTAACTACACATTGATTTAGATTGAAATGATTTGAACGCACGCTGATTTCGGATTTCAGGATGATTCATGATAAATATAGTTTTTAAGCACGGTTTTCCATGGTTGAATCTTTGGTAACAGTTATAGGTACGTAACATGACAACTTTTTGAAGATAGGCAGGCAAAAGGTACCTATACTTCGTCCCTCGGAGAGAAAAGTTTTTCTTCAGCAGATTTCTCCGCTAACGTCTCTTGCACCATGCGGCTGCTTGGTTTCGAGTACGTGTGAGGTGCAATGGATATACAATGGAACAGCAAAAAGTAACAGGCTGATTGACCGACAAAAATAGGGTTGATTCCATCTAGTTGTCTATTGTATTCACCCATTGCACCTAACGGTGTCACGGCACCAGCAGCCGTTTGGTGGGGGAGAATTTGGCGAAGATATCTAGGTAAGAAAAACTCTTTTCTCCATGGAACGAAGTATCGTCACTATCGATACAATCAATGAATTTTATGAAACGATAATAAGTGATGAAATTATGATTCTTAATAATAATAGCTATGTTTGTACTAGTAAAGTGAACAACATTGTAATTACTACCTATACATTCTTATCGAATAGTAATAAAAATTGTCGCTTTGACTCAAAATGTGCAAAGCCAATAGATTTTTCTTCCTCCAATGTGATTCATGTCTTGCAAATGAACGTACTAGTACAAAAAGTTGAAGCCAATATACATGGATGGTTAGGTAAAAATTGTTAACAAACTTGTCAGCTGGAAACGGCGTGCTGTTCGTGAATGTATAGCAGTACGTGGTAAAGTGAAAAGCAAAAATGAATAAATATCGCTGATAGGAATAAAAAGACTCCATCCCGGGATGAACAATTGAAGCGACAAAAAAAAACAATTACATCCTAATCCTTATCTTCATCTTAGTTCTGTTACACACATGGACTCGTGAGTCGTGGATCACATTCACTCATGTCGATTGATGAAGTAACACTCAGCTGATGAACCTACTCATTGATCTATATTTGATTCGTATTCGCCAAGACAAACAAGAGTATTTCTAGCACCGATAATCTTTATATGGGTATTAAGTTCCATTTTGGCATCTGATACATACCTTTTTTACGTGTCGAACAATGCTCTTCTTGAACTTAGCGCAAGCGGTAATTCATTGAAGGCACTTCCACAGGGCATTGTTTTTGTTAGTGGATAACCATGTTGGGGTTGAGTTGAGGCAAACGATATTTTAGAATTGCGTTATCTTCGTTAGATTACTATTTAGTATTTGACCACTGTAAGGTCGAAAAGGGCAGCCATCGGACGAGAATTGCGAGTTCTGCGCCGCGGAAAGCAATCAATACTTGGGAGATCTCAACGCTGGCACGGGACAGCGAATGCTCCGCGTCACGTGATACGTATAGAGGAACCACTTGCCCCTCCCCCACAAACGCCACGTGCGTCTCAACTCCCGAACACGTGCTCGCTAGCTGAGCAGCGATAGCAAGACAAAGATATTGGTGCTACACTCGAGCGCTAACTTTTAGGTGCTGTGCTACCGCCCTTATAGGTCCCGCAAGATAGCCACCCTAATAGACTCTATTTAAGCCAAGTGCAGCGGAAGCGGATTCTAAGATAATATGATGCAGTGATGAGAGAATAATAGGTACTACAATATCTATTTGATAATTATTTACAACTAGAACGGTAGACAAACGCAGGCATAAGAGCAGCGTCTTACTCACCTGCCAATCTGAGGGCCGACATTCTCTGGAACTCGGGCTCTTGCAGCCACTTCCACATACGACGAAACGTTTCGCGACCGGACTTTAGCTTTGACCAGGGCTTGGGATTACGCAGAAGATCGGAGAGCGTTCCTTGAGACCGGCAGAGGACTCGCTGTGCGAATATCGCCTGGGGGATGCTATACCTCTTAAGTTCGGCGCTGATCCGTTGGGCTAACTCTTTCGTGTTGATCTCTTCGACTTCTCCCGAGCCCGATCCAGGCCCTCCTCCGATGGAGACGCCACTGGACGCAACTAGCGAGCCGCCACCGGATGTGGGTACGGTTTTGATGGCCAGCGGCGTGCTCGGCTGCTGCAGAGGCACAAAGCTGGGAGGTGATGGCGAGGCGTTCATCTGCACAGCCGACTCCCGATGGATGTGTTGGATGAGCAGCGACGGGGGCGAATGATGAGGCGAGATATGCAGCGCCGTGTGCGGAGTGATTGTTGTCAACCCGTTTATCGTAGGCAGACTTGCGGACGACATCGATGTGACAGTTCCACCGAAGCTTGTCACAATCGTGTTCGGTGGCGAGTGGAGAGACGTCGACGGTGGACTCAGGTTGGGGCTGTGCGGGGCTACTAATGTCCCTCTGCCCACTAAATCTCGTTGGGTATACGGTGAGTCGTAACTATTCGGGGACATGCTCTTTTGAGGCGATTGCAGCCCATTTTGGCTATATGAGCTTTGAGGAGACAATGGTGAATGCTGTTGAGGAATGCTGATGCTTCCAAGACCGTTGTTTGGCGAGGAATAGTGGTGTGGCGGTGACATACCCATCGAGGGTAGCTTGTCGTAGCTATACGGGGAGTTCACCCCCATTCCTAGTCCAATGTTTCCGAGACCATTATTCTGCATGACAGTGAATGAGCCCGACACATTGCTAGCATGACCGTACGCAAACTTATCTGACATCGTCGAGATCGGTGGAAGAGGTTGGAGCGGCGTCAAAGTCGCATACGACGACGTCGGACTGAAGCCGGGAGGTGACATTCTGCCGTTCACCGACGTCAATGTCTGATAGGTTGGCTCTGGCTGAAGAGCTCGGAAATCTGTGGCGTCAATCATGCTTGCAACACTCACCGAAATTCCCGAAGTCGGCGAGAGCTTCCCGGGACTTAATAGTTCAGAATCATGAGAATCGTCTTGGTCCTGATCCTGATCGTCCTGGTCCTGGTCCTGCTCCTGCTCGTGATCGTGATCCTGCTCGTGATCGTGATCCTGATCGTGATCGTGATCGTGATCGTGGTCGTGGTCGTGGTCGTGAGGCTGGACTATCACAGAAAGGCCGGCTTGCTTAGCGTCGCCGGGACTTGCCAAACTCACAGCGCCTTCTTCTCCTGACAAGTCTTCAGCGACACTGCAATTGCCCGCTAGATCGTCGTCCTCTTTGATATCACTCTCTTCCTCGAGATGAGTGCTCTCCAACACCGCTCCCGACACGATGAGTGACTGATGCGAAGTGTCCGCCGAACCAACCACGCCGGACCGCGATATAGTAGAGAGCTGGTCTGTGGGTGAGGGTGACATGGCGAGCCTGGCATGCGTAGATGAACAAGGCGAATCGACCGCATCGGGCAATGGCTCACTGAGCGACTGCTGTTCGGCCATTTCCCCCATGTTTTCCATCGTCCTGCATAAAGTTTCGCACACAAACAACACACGCTTGAACACCAATCTTCACGGCACACACATATCACAATAACTACATCGAAAAAGCCCCTGGTCAAAGACTTTAGCGTCGCGAAAGTACCGTACACAAACTTTTCACCGACCACCAGGCGTCCATGTTTGTATGCTATGCTCGGCGCAACCACTTGCGCACAGGGAACTGGCGACGCCGACGACGCCGACAACTACGACTACGCGGACGCGACCCTACAGCTACACGCCAAATACGCCGTACCGACGGGGCAAATTTGCCGTAACAGTATGCACAACAAACGGTCTCGTTTGATATAACTCGTCTCACTGTCTGCAGCAATGAACAAGTCACACACGATCACAACGTACTTGAACCTGTGTTCTTTGTAAGCAGCTGGCTTCGCTTCGGCTATCCTATCAGCTGCCCTTGCGTGGCTTCTCAGTTCTCTATTCTTTGCTGCCCATCTAGCTCGTGTATTCGGATCGGCGATCGCACATCCCCTATTCCCCTATATTTTGTGAAAACCACCACGCCAGTTGCCAGCTGCGAGCGAAATGGCTCCGTCTCTATCCTGCTTCTCCTGGACTTCTATTGTCTGACATTTCAGACGTTACTCACATACTATGACCCTATTTGAGGGGCTTACTCTACTCCTTTATGTTCCTTCTGTCCTCTGAAACGGCAACCATCAACTGTCACAAGTCCCGCACTTGCAGAAACGAGAGTTTGCTGCCTCCTCGACGTATACGTGGAGAGCACATGGCACAGGCATGGATATTGATTGAAACCCGACGAAATTCCGATAATTTTGATTCCCTCAAATCAATAATAACCACTATGTGGGCTACAACTATGCTTTTTGACACAGAAAAAGAGAAGTGCAATCTTCTCTAATCCTTCAGAGTTCTAATCGTATTTTTTTAATCGCGCCTGTGTTTCCGCAATCATTTTACCACAATTTTGTCAGGGAGAACTTGCTCGCAAGACGCAACTGATCATACCAATAAATGTATTTTTATACCCTCTTAATTGTTATTTACTTAATTATTTCACGAGTCTTCTCGAAAATGAAGACTTCCCTATTCTTTCATTAAAAAAAAGGAATTGCCTTCGTATCAAATTCGTCCCCTCAATGATTGCTCATTCAAAGATTGCGAAAACATCTTGTATTTTCGGAGGACAAGGTTCTGAGTGAAAATGCAAATAAACTATTCTTATGAGACCGGCCTCACGAATGCATTTTGAAGCAAGATGCATTAGACTAGAGGTCAGCCAGGTGATCGTTGGGTATGATCCCTATGCAAATCAGCTAGTGGAGTCCTTGCTTGCAGTGCAGATTTCCAAGACCAATGGACACACGCCAGAAATCTGCTCCCAACTGCTGCTGATTTTACATTTCCTGAAGCCATGGCTTGTGGATCGTGCATGACGATAAATAATGACAGCTTCAAGCTATTTTATTCAGGCTGTAATAAAAAACTGCTTTGGCATAAGCTTAACACGCCTTTAAAACGGCCTAGCCGTGGTCGTTATTGGTAATAACCCTGTCGTGGAAGAATTACGCATGAAAATCTCAGTCTGGGAAAAAATGTTAAAAAAAGTAAAAAAAATATTTTTAGGATTACGGTGATCGTATCTTTATCACAATTATTTTATTAGTGGTATATTTAATAATTTAAAGTAGAGAGAGAATAGTTATCCACAATTAATGCAGCGCAGGATTCGAACCCGGACCCTAAAGGCCGCGCAAAGCGGGAAAGGAATAAACGGACCGGATAGAAATGCAAAGAAAATCAATATTACGGTACCAAGGGTGAGATAGGATCGTTTCTATTAGAACGCTACCTATGGGTTTATAAACAAACTACAAAAACTTTAAGATTAGGCTTTAGGGGTCACCGACAGCGACTGGCCGTGAGAGTTGTCAGAACAAACGCGATGGTGAAAGGTTCAGTAATGTGCTACAAGGCAATTGTTTTATATCGTTTGTGACATCCGTGTTCTCCAGAGTGTTTTTACGGGATGATTTACTATTTGCTGAAATTATCGTGATGTTAAACGTTTTTATTACATTGATAACTTGCCATCGAAGATTAAACTTAAAAAAAGAAAGTTAAAACTAATACCACTAGTACTACCTCAGTGCTAGTACTTACTACGACTTCATCTACTACATCCATTTGTACCTGGCTACCACAATGTTCCACGAAACATCACGTTATTAGGTATACCTAGTTTACTTGACGTAATTATCATACTGTTTGGCCTATTAGTACTATCTACGCTTGGTCTGTCGAGTTCTTTTGCCATATCTCTTCACAAAGGCAATATCAATTTGGGCCACACTGCGATTTAAAATTAAGCCTAGCAGTTGAGTCATGCCTTGCAGGAAGTCTATAGGCATGAACAATAAATAGGCCTTGACGGCAGACGTTGTCAGTTCACTTTTACACTTGATGGCATTGGATTGTTATGTATCTTCCCCTTAGTGGATGCTGTTTCGGTGCATATTTCCATATTCGCATGATTCAACCAAAATCATAACATGGGGAACTGCCTGAAAGGATCAACAACAGATGACATATCTTTGTTGAGGGGCAGTGATAGCACTCGGGATTCCTCATCATCTGATCAGCTGGGACCTCCACCACCATACCAGGTTGGTCCTGTTACCACATACATTTTTACACAAAGAGATGACTGCCTGCATGTATGTAGTAGCTAGATGTAGTAATTTCGATGTAAAACTAGCTGATATAGCCATTGCAATATATCAATATCAATCCTCTTTTTTGCCCATGGCATTTGCTTGTATAATAAGTTAGCCAGTAGCTAAATTTTTCAGATTGTTATCCCCTGTGACATCTCATTCTAAGATCAATTAGTTGCATAACATTTTAAAACACTAGATTGTGTAAGTCATTTTAAATGATAAAAAATAACTTTGCATGTGCCTACAGGCTAGTTTTTCATAGGAAATTCACCTTCCATAACCCTGTATTGAAATTTTCAGAGATGGAAGCAGACTTATAAAAACTAGCCTGTAGGTCTACTGAAAGAGGAAATGTGTCTATACTTTGTGTACCTGCATAGCAACAATACATACCATCAATGTTATTTTCATGTCTTATTTGCTTTTAGGAGTCATTACCTGTCTTTTATCCATCCCCGAATGTGTGTCGACCCGCATCACAGCTGACCGAAGAGGAGCAAGTGAAAATAGCTAAACGAATAGGACTTATCCAACATCTGCCTACCGGTACATACGATGGATGCAAAAAAAATCGAGAGTAAGTACCTACTTTGTATACGTAATCTTAGCTGTAGACCTTATTTTTTTCAATTGAAAAATAGTCTAACCAGTAATATCTGTGGGTTTCTTTTAGGTGTGTGATCTGTATGATCGAATTCTTGGTTGGTGACAATGTGCGATATCTACCGTGCATGCACACGTACCATGTCTCGTGCATTGACGACTGGCTGATGCGTAGCTTTACGTGCCCTTCCTGCATGGAGCCTGTGGACGCTGCATTGCTCACCAGCTATGAAACCAACACGTAGGCCTTCCTTGGAACTTCTGCAATAGCTACTGAAAAGACCGTATTCATTAAAGCTTCCAGTGGAATGTGAGAGAAAGACTGAAATGACTGTGGGGAACAGAAAATTATTTACTTTCTCAAAAGTAGATCAACTGATTCAGCATTTGCCAGGCTATTTTTCAGGGGGGTTGAAATAGTCATGCAAGAAAGGGTGATGTTTTTCAAATAAATAATTTTGAGTGCAGTCCACAGTGATTATAGAATGTAGAGGTAGTTTTTATTTTCTTACCGTCTGCAGAGGCGTAGACTTGGAATAATGATGTGATAATTTATGCTAGTTGGAGATATTTTTCTTATCATGAGGTGCAAACTAATAATGCTATATATACTACACCTATATAATATATTCGGACTACATGGATGAGTGAGTGGGCGTGTGTTTGCGTGCGAGCTTGGCTGGGTATCAGTTGGTCATCATAGACAAAGAATGCTTTGCCCAGTACTTGGACTGGGGTACAGTCTGACGGCAGTATTCTGGGTATAGAAAAGTGGCCATAGGTCAAGGATTTTAGTTCATTTACAGCTCGGCTGTCATCTTCCTCGGGGAACGCAAGCAGTGATCAGAACCGAAGATTCTCGGTTTTGGAGGAAAATATGTGGATGTTGCACGATTTTCCTGGTATGAACTGACCTAACTTCTTGTCAAGTGAGGATGTTGCCCTAGCTGTAAATGACTAATTAGA
This sequence comes from Lednia tumana, assembly GCA_003287335.1. Lineage (NCBI taxonomy): Eukaryota > Metazoa > Arthropoda > Insecta > Plecoptera > Nemouridae > Lednia > Lednia tumana. The sequence continues at coordinate 11,645 of QKMV01001132.1, forward strand.
GTAAAACTTTCTTTGCCCATGATGACAAATTTTACTGAAATTAATTTTACTATTTGTGTTCTTATTGCTTGTTGGATTACATCTCTTTTGTTGTCCACCTGAAAGATGGTAATTAATCTCTAATCTATTCAGCAATTAACATTATTTCATAATTGCAGGTAGATGGCCTACTACTTATCTGCATGCATCTTGGGTAGAGTGTAAGCAACCTATCTGCCCATGTCATTCTCGCCCTTAATCTATATTAGCGCTTTGTGAGGTCAGATAAATGTTACCAACAGCTTCTAGTTTGAAGGCAAGTTCAGCAAATGATTAATGTTCAGTAGATAGTATTTGGTGACAGCGGCACGGATGTGGGGGCATTTCCTCAATTCTACCATTTTTCTTCAGCTCATTTATTTTGCTGCACTCACTGTAAGAAAATTTCAAAGATGGAATCTAAGGCTGAATGCAACATGCTATGCAGCTGTATGCAATGCAGATGGTAGTGGAGTGCTGTTTGGATTTTCTTGCACTGTAACGACGCTGAATTTGGTGCTGAGTGCAAACAAACCAAAGTGCTTTGGCAATGCTTGATTTTTATCGAGAAATTGTGGTAAATATTAGATTGTCAAGAGCTGAAAAGGTCTGTGAATTGTGATTTTTTAAAACTGAATCAGTGCTAAAGGTGGACATGGCGATACCCTTGCCTGCCTTTACTGGCTCCTAAAATTCAATCACCGTAACTAGATTTATGATCTGTCATTCATATGATAATATGATTGAAGTGATTTAGCAGAGTGGTAAAATATGCGAGTTTGCCTCGCCATTGATTGATAGGCTGTTGAACTGTATCTCTTTTAATAATTATAGTTAAATCACGTACCTATTTGTTACATTTTGGAAAGTACATTCGAAGAAGGATGATAGTAGTATTTAAAAAAAATTATTTTACTAGTAATTGTGCTACCAACTGAATTTCAGCTTAGATCAACCATAGTTAATTTCAACTGCTTTACTGTTTTAGTATTGACTAAACTTAAAATATAATTACATGTTGTCAAGTATACATTTTCAGAATGCAGGTATAAGAGGAGTATTTTTTATTGAAGAACTATTACAGTCATTGCAATTTATAAGAGAAAATAGATACCAGTAGTTTGGTAGCTATTATATTTGTAAATTATATTAAAATGTCATCTAGAGTACTACCTATATAAATAAACATGAAAGAGTAAGGAGTGTCTAAAACCGTAATTGACAAGTTCCCGAGTTCCTTTGACATTAGTTTTTCTTTTTCGATTTCAAGGAAAGAAGCACTATGATGTATTTAAAAATGAAAATGTACTTCGTTATTTATATTTACACATAGAATATTGTTAGCTCTCTCTGGGGTTGCAGCCGAAGCAGCGTTCGGCCGCTTCGTCTGCCAAAAAAAAGGCATTTTTAATAAACTACCGAGCAACTACCCAAATGTTTATTGTTCATAAGAGTTTTCTAAGATAATTCAGTTTGTAAACCATGATATTTTCTATCTTATTACGCTGGTAGTGGTATGTTTATATTAACACAGGGTAGTATTTTAATGAAAAAATTTTTTGCAGCGAAACCATGGTATCCTTAACTATTTGTTCGATCAGTTCGATCTCAACGTGCAGTTTTAGCGAGTATATTCACCCCTCAAATAACCATTTCCCCTCTTACGTTGTAGGCGGCGCTGGTGATGATAAAAAGCGCGAAATATTTAACTGGTATTCGAGAAAGATAGTAGGTACCGAAAAAGTTCGATAGTTGAGAGAAGCATAATAAAAGTAACAACTAAAATACCCCAATTACGACAGAAAATTACTCTGAATACTACTGACATGCTTATGGAAAACCCTCAATATTGCTTATTAAAAACCCTCGATAAGTCACAGACTTAGTTGACTTGTTAACACTGACTTTTTTAAGCGGCTCAAAAAATACCTCTACAATGAATGGCAGTGACACTGAATCCTACTTGTATAGTTTGTTATGATTTCATAACGAATCCAAGGAACTAATCTTTTCCGTGAATTGATTCGACCAAACTTGATATTGAAGCTACGGTTTAGGAACATGGAATCTGTAAAAATGAATATAAATTCAGTTTTGTTGCTAGGTTAACCGGACAACTCTGACAGCATGTGGTTGGAGACTCAATTATTTTTTTTTTCCTATAAGATATTTTATTATCTCATTTTCTTAAGTCAAACCTTGGTAAAACCTTATGGTTATGTGGGTTTTCAACTTTTTAGGAAATATGTTGGCGTAAGAGTGGAGACGGCGGATGAGGGGTGGTATTGTCAATATAACGGGTAAATTATGTCGGTTAAACCCCTCTGCAGACAGTATGGTAGGAGACTAGTATCTTTGGGTAGGAGGCAGCAATCTGCTATGGTGGTTGTCTGACTGACAGCTTGTTCGATACTCTGTGGAGTCTTTTATTGAGCAGTCATAGTTGAAAGGGGATTTGCAGTCCAAGTGTGGTGAGATGCGGTAGGATTTAGTTTTCTTAGATTAGCTACGGATTACCAGTTATTGAGAATATTTTCATTTTTCTAATCTAAGTCAAGAATTCTGTCCTCCGCCTATAAGAGCTAAAAATGAGCACCGAACTTAAGTACGGTGATGCAGGGTTGGGGTTGAATACGGCCACCCAAAGTTTAGGGAACAGATCTAGGGAAAGGCTGGGTTCGTGGTCTGGACCAAATGAGAGTGATGATGGTGAGTAGTTAACGAGAAATTTGACAAAATGGTTTATCATGTGGTCACCAAACGGGCACTAAGCTGTTGTAGATCTTGAACCATCAACTGATACTTAGTGCTATGTAGTTTAACAAATTGGGGTTTCCAGAACTTGAAGCATTAGTAATGAATCCTGATGCTCAAAGTTCGATGATAGTGCCGCCCACTTCTGCCAGCTTCAATCCCACGTCGAGGAACAATTCTGAAGACAAGATGAGGAGAAAAATCCGATTTTTTTTTATGAATCCCATAGAAAAATGGCAGGCCAAACGAAGATTTCCTTACAAATTTGTTGTACAGGTCATCAAAATAATATTAGTCACAATTCAGGTAGGTACACTCAAAGAATGAAATACCTGGGGAGATCAACTATTGCTGGGTTAGATTCTTTTTTCTGCTCTTTTCAAATTAATAAATATTCTTGGATGGTAGACTGTACCTACTATTAATGTGTTTACTAGTAAATAACATCCCCTACCCCTATTATTAGTACCTGAGCAAAACCTCTAATTAACCTGTTTTCTGTCTCTGTTTTAGCTGTGCTTGTTTGCACACAGTCGTTACACCCATGTGAACTATACATGGGATAACCGGATTGCATTCTCCCACTTGTTCCTGAAAGGTTGGGACTCAACCAGAGAGGTTAATGCTTACCCACCAGCTACAGGTCCACTTGCCGTCTATCAGATAGATGATTTCTACAGTACCATCGATTATGCAATTATGGGCGTATGTAGTTAATCCACAATTTTATTCTCTATTATCGGAAGCATATGCTTTCACAACGCCCAAATTTTACATTCTTAATAGTAAAAGACTGCTAATTAGTATATTTACTGTTCCAGTATGCAAATCTACCCAATGCCATTGGGCCGTATTCATATACCAAAGAGGATAATTCTATGCAGTTTCCGATTCTTTGCTTGTATCAATACAAGGAGGGATCTATTTTTGGTTTCAATGAGAGCTTTGTGTTCAACAGTGAGATAGATCAGCGTAAGTCAAAACATCCTCCAAATCGATGAGGAATGCTTATCATAGTATATTTTCCATGCTTTTTCAATCATCGATTTTCCCAGCTAATTTGTACGTATTTTATTTGCAGTCTGCTTGAATCTTACTTTGTCAAGTAACGAATCTGCTACACAGTTTTCAAGTAAGCAGTACCTGAAAGCTCATGGTATCAAGATAAACTTTTCTGCTCTTGTGCAAGCAACTCTTACCTTCTCCCTCAAAACAGTCAACTTCAAAGCTGCCGGCCCAATCACTCCGCCCGACTGTTACAAATTCAACATTCAGGTAAATTTTAAGTTAATAGGTCTCTGAAAAAACTCAGGCTTGTTTTAAAAATCTTGCTTAACTGCAGATAATTTAAAGGGGTTGAAGTTGTAACCCAAGTTATTCTACCAGAAAGTACATTTTTAAGTGGTTTTCAAGCGAGAATTTAGAGACGCACAGAAAAATGTCTGAACCCGTGTACAAACTGGATAAAAAATGGTAAAGCTCTTCATTTTCAGCCTTGGTGCTCAAGGAAAAATCTCTCATAGAAAATAACACAGTACATTTTTCTATCCTGAGCATCGAGGAGTAATTTTGGTCCTCAAATATAGATGTTTAATGACTTCTTCGTACATCTTTCATACGGATGTGAAAACATTGTCTGCCTTACGTAAATAGGTATTCGGCCATGGAGGTGAAATCAAAGTTTTTACTGCTAATCTTATTGGTCAAACATCTAGAATGAGATAGACCTCATCAGGAAACTGTAGTGACTGATGCCATTGATATATTCAAATCAATTTTAAAGCCGAAAACCGCCGACTTTGGCATCTCGAAGCCATTTAAAACACCGTAGACTTGCAGGGATTAACGCGCAGCTCCTGACGCAAAGTTGAGAGGGCAAGTTCATAATCTGTAGAGTCTCTAGAAAAAACTTTTAGTTCGTGTATTTAATTGTTAGTATCAGTATCTAATTCAAAATTGAAGTGCAAGAAGTAAAGAAGGTACACCCCTGAAAACGGAAAGCCGATCGCTGAATTTTTAAGTCCCATCACCTGGGCTGGGCTGAAAAGGAGCCAGGTATTACACAGCACATGGCAAGGCACGTGCGTTACTAATTTGAAAACAAACCGTTTCTTTTGTCAGCAGTCCTCCACACGTCATGTAGGTAACTAAAATTGTCAAACCGAATCGATGCATGCTGAACGCGCTCATCTGCTCTTTTATCGATCTGGGCATCACTTATGCCATTCACAATGACTGTTTTGTGGACTGTGGCGTGCAAATTTTATCGCACAGCTTCAATTAAAAAAGTATTGTACATTGCAAAGAGCAAAAATTCCAATCATGCTAATTGAAAACCAATTTTTATGAAGAGAGAAAACTGGACGTGGGAGACTTATCTATTTTAGGTCTTTTGACTTGCATCAGCCAGAAATAAGATGTATTGTTGTGACTTGTAATACCAAATGCTTTTTTTCTATTATTTGGTGACATGTCACAGTTTCTATTATTGACTGATCGATTGGATCAGAGTGATGAGGTCTAATGAAATGGCATGTTTAGATCCATTGTAGTTCCTCCATTTATTGTATTTGCTTGAACATGAAGTTCTCCAGCCTCCCTTGTTGCAGATATCATTTGATAACACAGATCACGATGGCCAGATGTTGCTAGGTCTAGATGCAGATCCAGTACGCCTATATTGCAAAGGAGACATTGAATATATAAGTGAGTTAAAACCACAATTCACACTGTTACAAATTACAATTATTCATATTGGGTATTGCATTGAAATGCAGGTAGTACCAGTACATATAGTGCACTCTTGATTGATAATATATTTTAAATTTCATTTGGATTAGTTAGAAGAGAGGTTCTGGATTCCAGTTTATTTGTTTATGTCTTTTGAAATTGATCAAATCTTTGTATTGAAACTAGTGAGTTTGTATGAAGTTCACAAAATTGTTGGGTGTTCAGCAGGGGCGGCTCGTGAGGGAGTACTGCAGTGCTGCAGACCTCCCTAGCTTTCCGGTCTACACCTTAAAATAATCA
>QKMV01001134.1:0-17438 GCA_003287335.1 Lednia tumana
ATGATATATTAAAAATATTTCTTAAGTAAAAAAAAGACAAGAATGATAGGCCACAAGAGCCTCACAGTAAAAACACGAAGACTAAGGAGGACCTAAAGACGACAAGAGTTTTTTAGAAAGAGGAAGAAAGAATGTTCAACTATTTTGTAGATTGTCATTTTAGACTATCCGCTATATATTCAAATCTTTACAATAATGTTAGTGACTACCTCACTGTCAGTACACAGCATACGCATAGCTCTCAATATTTAGATGGAGTTCTTGCTACGTGCGCTCTATTTGTCGCTTGTCTTACCTGGTAATCGGCACAAAAGTTGATGCAATTATCCAACGTGGCGAGTAGAACTGAAAACTATACGAATTAACTTATTAGGATGGATGGCAAATTTTGTTCTCTTTCGTTGTAAAACAAAGTGTCACATTATGTATTTACGGGACATGAAAAATAATTTCAAGCAGATCCAAGGGAACGTGACTGGTTGATAGTTGAAGAGCGAGGCTCATCTCGGCTTATCTGGAGAGAAAACTCAACTCAAAAGGAAACAACGTTGGAGCAGTTTCACCCTCTCCTACGTCATTTCAATTATAGGCGTTCCAATGTTTACTGTTTGAAGATTGTATAGAATGAAAACACGGTTTTAAGAAATTTGTTTTATAAATTCACTTTTCAATTTACACCTTTGTGTTGTGTCGTAAAACTTAGGATAGGTGTGTATCTCATTTGAAACTTTCGCGGTGCTTCTTAAACTTGATATGAACTGAAAATGGTATACGGGCACCTACCTCTTTACTTTGGGTACGTAATATTTCCAATAAATTCATAAGGGGGTTATGTTTTCAAAGAAAGTCTAAAGTTATAATGCCTGTATGTGTACTTACTACCTAGAGTGCATATTATACACTTATTTTATTCTATACTTGTATGCCTTTTCGCCCACCCGATTGGTGGAACCAAACTTCGGTTTCGCCTTGGGATTTTGGCTTCGCCACGAAACTTAAGGCGTGGTCATGAAGGTATGAGTCTGACCGTTTGCATGGTGGCACTATATTTGGGCTTTGCGTGCACTTACGTTTTTGTGACTGTGGGCTTCGCCTTCAAGTTTGGCCCTCGCTTTTTTTGGTTGGAATTGGCATTACATTTAGGTTTCATGTTTAAAGTTAGACATGTACCTTAACATAATTCCATCCGAAGCACCTTTCCTCAAAAATTGAGCTTTCTCTTGACATTTGGGCTTAGTGTAGGCTTAGCTGTGAAAAACAGCGGAAACGTCATTCTTTGTTAAATTCATTTCACAGATATCACAGATTTCACAGATATCACAGATTTCACAGATATATGCGATGGGACGGAAGATGGGTGTGAGGGTCAACTTTTATTATTTGGAATGAGCACACTAGCTCAGAATTTAATTTGTCGTGGGATGGGAAGGGCCGTGCATGAGACGAGAGTTGGTAAGAAGAAGGTCATGGCCTGAGATAGGGGTGACTTCGTGTGAAATTTCCTGACATAGATGTCGGAAACCACAGGAAGCCACACATAGGATAGCCGGTCAACAGGATCAAACCTGGAGCCACCTAAATGCAAGGCAGCAGCGAGCTCTGACTATGACGTGAACGACCGAGTGTGTGGATGCTTGCTTGTCTTCCATTTCGGTATGATGACCACTAGATACAAGCGCATGGAGATGAATTTTTGGCAGGGTTCATCGCTAGGGATCGAGAATGGGAAAGGGATGTGGTAAAGAGACAGCCGTGCCCTCACGGTGGAGTAACTGCCCCCTGCATTTGCGAATAACGGTTGTGGGAAATGACGAAAAACCACAACCCAGCATAACTGGTCACCAGGATCACATTTTTTCAGCTACAGTGCTCGAGATGTCAAGGATTAAACTTTTAAAGCCAAATACACGGCTAGTTATAATTTTAAAAATATTCAAATCAATTCAAAAATACCTGCTTTTTCGAGGACTTGAACCCCGGACGTTTTTCTGTACCTTGCTTAGCTCAGTGGTCAGAGCATTTGCCTGGTAAGCAAAAGGTCCGGGGTGCAAGTCCTCGAGTAAGCAGGTATTTTTGAAGTGATTTTAAAATTCTTCAAAAAAGTGCTCGAGATATTTTCGATCAGCTTGGATTAATGAAGTAATAAATAGGAATGGTTTGTGCTATGCAAATGGTTTGTGCTCTTCGCGTAACACGCTTAAAATTATGTTGAAATATTTCTGAAATAATAGAATAAAACATGTCGACTTCTGGTTACCATACATTCGTGAGATCGAGTTTCGCAACATCTGCAAGCTCAATTCTATCAAGATAATACAGTTTCAACAGAAAATATTTGGAGTAGAAAAACTAGCTCTATCAAAAAACTTACGAAATGCACAGCAGTTTTAAGCAGTACCTATGCCTTGTATGTGTGTGTTTACTATTTACGGGGCACATCATTCAAATCATCCATTTTAACACATTGCCCGGCATTGACAGATTGCATACAATCACTTACGCAAAACAGCTGACAGAGAAGCGAACACGGGCTAGGAACACAAACTTGAAGAACGGAAGTTGTTTCGAAAAGCGGATATTTACCGGGAGACTTCACATCCATGCAGGGGATATTAAATGATAAATAATGAACAAAGCTGGGAAACGAACGATGGAAAGCAACCAGATGACCCTAGCAAAACAAATTATCTTCATACCCTTCTAAACACACACGTACACAACACGGGTAGTGTCTTTCAGCATTCACCATCGTAAATTAAAGTAGACAGGATTACATTTTTTAAAGCTAAATCGCTGATGTTGAAAACAAATTGATGTAGAGCTCTCATATGCCGATGCTATTCAATGCCAATCCAATGCGTTAGCGTAAGTGAAGGCTTGAAAGACCTTATGCCTTTCAGTTACGTCAGTTTCACTTGATCAACCCTATGTATAGAGAAAAGCAAATAATATTGTAGATAGAGCCACGACCATTCCCTCAAAAAACCGAGCAAATACGTTGGAACAACGCAGGGCCATATAAACTAAAGCACTTCAAATAGATTTATCCGTGCTTACAGTCTCTCTCTCTGTTTCTCCCTCTCTCTTCCCAGGGATGAAAATAAATAAACTGGTATAAGGGAGAAAGAGCTTTTAAAAAGAGCTCGTCATAAACAACGCTCCTACTGCACATAGAATACGTACAGGTCTGGAATGAGCCGCCGAGGATGGAGCTGCTTGCAGCGCTGCTCTTTCTGCCTGCTCGCTGCATGCATGGCTGCGTGCTGGCCCCTGTTGTGCTGGCAGAAATTACAAACGCAACGAAAGAAAAACAGGCACACGACGATGGACTTAGCACAGCGCCTTTTTAGATGTATTTTCTCTCGATTAAAACTCTTAGTCGCTTCTGAGTTCTATGTTGATGTGAAGCCTTGCGGTGCGCGACTACTCCACGAAGAAGGAAATAAGCAACGAGCAGAAATTACTTTTTGATGCGGAAAAAATATTGGCTTGTAACAAACTAGGCAAATTCAGTATAAAAATTCATGTAATACAGTTCCAACTTCTAATTTTTAATAAGTGACATGTTAAGTTAAAATTAAAATGAAAACAAATAACATTTCTATGAACTATAGCTATGATATACCTTGACTTTTCTGAAGGGATTCAAATATAGATTTTAGCATATTCCGTGCCACCAGGGTTTTAGCTAAATACTACAGTGTGACTAGGTGCAATACATTCTCTAACAAATTATTTTATACCAAATAGTAAACACTTTTAAAACCCCTTACAACCGGGCTAAAAACCCCTGGTTTTCTTCCCATTATCTAAATATCTGCTGGTTATTTGATACCTCGTTAAAACTGTTTGAAGAGCAGACCAATTCTAGTTAAATTACACGAGAGAACGAAATAAAAAGTGCATACCTGTAATTAATGCACTGCATTTCCCCTATAAAAACAAGAACTAGTTCAAACTCTCCACTGCAGCTAGTCCAAAAACTTTTCATCTACTCAAAGGGGCGATAGTGTACGATAGTTTCGGGATATGCTCATAAACAGCAAAGCAATAAAGAGTGGAATCCAACCAAAATACAGAGTAACCTGCTTTATTCACGTAAACACTGCGAGGTAAAATTATTGTAAAACATTTCAGTTCTCATTTCTGAGCTGGACGAAAATATTGATTGGGCGCCCGCAGTCGAACAAAAGATTCCTGAATTGAAAAGAAAGCAATTTAGTAAATTGGTTCCCTATACACTTGTTGCTACCTTCGAGTCCAACTCGTGCAAAAGTGATGCAGGAAAGGGTTGGAGATGGTGCATGCTAAAAGCTAAATGTATGTAGAGGGTTTTAGAAAATTCGTTCTTATCATAATTGAATGACTTGAGACAAGAGGTTAGGGCATTATTAGATGAACAATTACTGCCTCATGCAAGCGAAAGAGGGCATTCGTACTCGGGAACAAAAGATAGTCGAGTTTTGTCTTTCCGAAACTATCTTTGTTCGGCGGCCGTCGCGACGCCGTCGGTCCAACGTACGTTCACTTGCCAGCCGCGTCGCCGTGCTCGGAGTCGAATAAACGAAAAGCAATCAGGCGAATGCGAGATCTCGGAAAAGTGCCAACTCAACTAATGAATCGCACCAGCCTACCAGATACCAAGTGGCTATTACAATTCTGGAATAATTATCCATCAAGTGAGGAATCGAGCTCCGTCTAAAATGTCTCAGACGTGGGGGGTCTCGAGCTCGCTATCTCAAAATGATACGTGGCATTTTTCAGGAAGAGCTATATACGCAGCTTTATGAACGGGAGATGATAAATGCATCATAGTGAACGAAAATAAAGTCACTTCGACCTTCTAAAAAATAGCCAAAAGTCGGCTTCGGTCAGTTAAAAAAGTGAGATTTTGTGTGAGGGAGGGGGTATTGGTCCTAATCCCCTTTTCAAACAAGCCACGACACGTCAAATATTAAACGAAAATAAACATCATGTCGAAAAAAATTGCTCGACATTTGATGGGTTTATCGCATGTTCGGTCAATGCACGATTAAAAAGCTTGGCACTTCCTGTAATGTTATAAAATACACGAGGCTATTTTAGAATGCCAAACCAAAGCCAGGGTGATTTATCACGTTATGTGGTGTAAAAACGACATGATATTAATGATGAGGGAGATGAATGGATCAAAGTTTTAATGATATCAAGTGCGGTGAAGACCCCCGGTGAAGATCGCCGGTGAATTGAAGACGGCTCAATAAGGCAGTCGGACGTTGGTGAATAAAGATACAGCGAGGAAGTGCAATCAGTCAACCGTCGTGCGGAGGTCAATAATGCCACCACGCTGCTAGCCAAATGAAATAGTCGACCCGAATGCGATGTCGTTAATAATCAGCTAACTAACTGAAATTTGCCTTGATATATAGGGTACGATTAAAAATAAACCGTTGAAATAGTGGGTTCGACTTCCCAGCGCAATTAATTAGTTTCGTGGCTGTGTGCAACGCGATTAAAAAGAATGCTTCAGTTTAATAGAAAACAAAGGATTATGGCGCTGCTCTACATAAGTATGAAATAAGATTGATGGTCCTACGCAAAACTGAAACAAGTTCAGTTAATGAAGATGGCGACAGACCTAGGTGAAATCGGGATGGCTGGAAAAGGAAGATGAAACTAATGGTACGGCATTCGTCAGGCTAACAAATGGCCAGAGAATTATCAACGGGCCGGTCGGGGGTGAGTGGGATAGCGGAAAGCGCGAGAAGCAATTGAGAGCCGAATATCGCTGCTAAAGCAACTCCGCCGCAATCTTCTCGGCCCATTTTATATGCGGTCATGTGAGCGTTAAAAAGCCTGGTTGAAACCTCGATCCTTCCGCCCACCTTCTACTACTAATCCTCGGTTTGAAATCCAGCTTTTAGCCAGAGAGCCGATAAACTCCCTCCCCGTGTCGTGTGTTTGACTATAAACTACTTGTGAGATTACTCATCCGAACTTCTCGTTTATTACGCATTTTCTATACTCAATATTGAATTGTTAGCAATATATTTTATTGCAAACTAAGGTTTATAGACACTAGATTCTATACGTAGATTGATAGACCGAGTAACGACCCGGGGATCTGGTTTGCGTCCGTTCAAGAAAATACTGGAACTGCCAATGTGTGATATTAAAATCCCAGAAATTAAAATATATTCATTACAAGTCTGACGTTTCGTTGATTCTCGTCACGGCTTTCCCATGGGCTTGGGGGTTTTTCCAGGGCACCCCATGGGTAACTTATCGGCACTGCGATTCAAAATTCATCTACTTCATTTATGCAATGCGACCAAATAGGTTAGGTTTTCTCACTATCTTATCGGTCCCAGACCATCCCATAAAAATAATAAAACAACATAACATCCCCTCAAGAGGAATGAAGAAGGAATAAGAAATTCAAAACTGCAAACATCGTATCCGCCAAAAGGCAATTCTTTCTGGAGCAGATCCTTCGTTTCGTCTGTACGCTTGATTCTTGACATACGAATCGTGCAGCCAATGCACTCTCAATCTCTTACACCTTCTCGTGGTCAAACCAGGCGGTTATATTGGTCTGACGTTAGATCTTGTCCAGATCTCCAGATCTTGTCCAGATCTCGCATTCAGCCGTTCACTCAATCACGTACCACACGCCATAGCCGCGATGCTTGTATTTGTAGTTTGAAAGCAAATAAATAAATAAATGAGTATCATAAATAAATATCGACTGGAAGGTTTTGCCAAATGTGCAGATTGATCCACTCTTGGTGTCGGATTAGTTTTACTAATCCAAAAATCTTGTTTGACAGGAAAATCCATGCAAAATTGATTTACAAATTGGGTAAGAATACTAAGAAGTCCACTAAAAAAGGTCCCAACGTTTCGCGAACTATACTGTCCACTTCTTCAGGAGCTTCTTAGTGACAGAAAAAAATATGAGAAGAGAACTAAACAAAAACAAAAACTTCAGCCTACATCCTAATAAGGTTCTATTTTCACGTAATATAGCTAATCTGATAACTAATTTCACTCGTTTCTCCCCATAGAGTTATGTTACAAATTCTTTTCACTTATGTCTAACTCATACTATTAGCACTAGTTTTTTTTTAAGTTTTAAAAACTGGGTGAGAACGCTAAGAAGTCTGCTTCGTTTTGCTTCGTTTCGTTTCGTTTCGTGTTTTTCCAAAAATGAAATGCCAACGTTGGATACAGGAGTAAATTCGTCTTAAGATTCGTCAAAATAACTTGCTTTGAATACCAGCGCTTTAGATAAAACTAAAGCCGAAATCTAACGGATATAATGCACTAAAAACCATACAAACGATATTTTCGTCTCATTTCTCTAAAGCAGAAAGTCCGAACATTAATATGAGAGAGTATGAATTTACTCAACCGGTCCTGTTAAATATTTACAATCAACAAAAAATTCACACCTATAGGTGGCAATGTTTTCTATTTTCTTTTAGTAATTGAATATCCCAAATCAAATATTAAAAAAAGTTATGTTTATATTACTACATCAAATGAAAAGCCGGAGGCCTACAATATTTTGCCGATTTAGTTTGAGAAGAAGTTTGTTATTCAATCTCAACTCGTATGCCTTGTAAGGGCCTGGAGTTAAAATAATATACATCCTAGAACGGTTAACGACTCAACTTTGGTATTTACTCAAGAATCTATAGACCGGCTGCCTACACGCTGTTATTGTTATTCAGGCCAAAGTCGTTCTCCTCGTTAATAATTTCCAAAGTGTATTAAGTAACCAAAAAAGTTTCAGAACTCCAACACCATACTTAAAAACGCAAAAAAAACAAACAAAACAACCGTAACTCTATAAAACTGATCGAGCGGCCGAACGTGCTTCTTCACCTTCACCGGGATTCGAACCCATTTTCTCTGCGCTGGCGGTGCAGCATGCTCTCGTACAAAGCGTGCGCAATTTTATCCACAAAGTAATTCAGGTAATAAAGAAAACATAAATACTCTTTACCTGTTCTCAAAAATAAGTTACAGCCTTTAATTTCTGTGCGGTTCGGGACATTTTTTGTATTGCGAGTTTATATTTTATAATAGATGAGCAAAGTGTAGGTTTGCACGATTTATGGCACCCACGGATGGGGGTTGGTTGGGATGTGTTCCGGCCTCGGGACCAGCGTTGGGAGCAAATCGGTGAAAACAGGCGAGAGGGAGAAGCCCGGACCCGATAGCGCATGGATGCGTAGAGAGAGCATGACATTTTGAAACAGTTGAAAGCAGTCAGATCGATCTCTCAAATACATAACCTCGCCATTCCCGGTGTAGGGATGGGTGGCTTCAATCTCCACATGGGTGTTATGGAAATCGACTATATGTGGTATGCTAGACACAGCCAATAGTTCACATCATATCTGCATGGTTTGGTAGATAGACAAGCTCCCATCTCGTCATGTCTAACTCGGAGCAGCGATAGCCGGGTGCGAGAACCAAGTCACGTTTCTGTTTTATAGCTTTGAAACTTTCAGAAGTGAAATATCCAGCATTAACATTTACTTGAGTGAACCCACATGGGTGTTGGGAACGGCAATCACAACGGGCACTGATAGGGAGAGAACAAAATACTCGTGCCGTCATTATGTGCCCAGAAGTTTCTGAACCAGTGTGTGTAGTCGGCATTCGAGATTGACTGGGATAGAGTCGGAACTCAAGAGGATTCACAATTCTTGCCGGAGTTTTGTACCACTGATGCATGAGCGTGCAATAGTCCTGCAGGTTCATCCTATTGAATGCTCGGGAATGCCGCGAAGCGAGTTGAGTCAACACCAAGTGTAGCATGAAAAAACCGTTTCTCTATGTGAATTTTCCGTCCTTTCTATGCGACATTTTGTTCCTCTGCTCAGGAACTGAGCTTGACGCAGAGGAAATGAAAACCCGAGTAATGACAATATGGTGAAGAAATGATTATGTTCAGAGTGTAATAAAATAGAGCAAGAATTTGAGAAAGAATGTGTAGAAATGAACCAATCTCATTTTATGAGTTTAAAGTAGGCTTTCTTTCGATGGCATTTCCTTAAATGATGGTATTTTTCATTGGAATAATGTATAGTCACCTCAGAAAGGATATATAATGTTTTTACAGCACCGCTATAAAAAAGTTCAACGGTTTAATTTTCAAAATGCTGTCTAGTATTTCATTCAAATCAATGTTTAATGCGTTGGTTGGTTCGTAGCTTTGTTGATTTTCACGCCAAAGTAAAAGTTTTCATTGTTAGTGTACGATGCGAAGCTATTTGTGTCTCCATGGTTTTATTTAGATTCATCGTGGCCATGGATTTATTAAAAAAGAAAAAAGAGGGTCGATAAAGCTATGAAGACCCAGTAAGAGAAATTTTGGCATCAGCTTTTAGATTTTCTCGATAAAATGAATGAAAACATGGAAAATGAAGCCACAAATGTAAGTTTTTACGTTCAACGTACATGGTATGGCCATGTGTGTAGCTTAAATGAAATAAATGTTGTATAACCTTAGAAAGGGACCATTTGGGCGAGCACGGAAAAGTTGTGAGTGAATAAAATTTTAAAACGAGAGTTTTCCACTACAATTTTACGTATGAATAAAAAGAAAGATATTTCTGAAACTAATTTACCAAAAATAATAAAGATCATAATATAAAGCATTTTTGTATGGGGTTTTCAAATAGCAAATCATTATTTCGTTCCTTTACTTTATCGTACAAGGAAAACTCCGTTCTTAAACTGAAGACTGATTTTTTTTTAGGCATAATTTTGTTATTTTACTTTAGTTCTTGCATCTTTGTCTAGGGTTTGGTTTATATACCGTTGGCATAGACGTGTCTCTAGGCATAACATTAGCATGTGATTCCAATTCAGTCATGGAAAAAGAGCTCGTTAGTCGATTTTTGTGTTTAACATGGATGGTAATGCAGGTATAAACATTTTGGTTAGGTAGGTACTCCCAATGGTTTGAGAGATCAAAATTGATCGCTTCATACTGATTGGTTTGCTAATTTAATCCCTACTCCAGGAACTCTCGCCTGCCTCAAGTCTCTCCGACAGGCTTAGAGAGATCGATGTTGTCGACCAAATCTCCACAAACATGATGGGGTTGCTCGGCCAAATTGAGGACTTCGTAGGCACAATTCACGACGATGCACTGGAGCTTGAGCCCACGCCACAACGTAAGTCACCTGTAGACTCTTACACGCTGTTTTTAAATTGAAATTCAATAACTGATCTAACCAAATAGTTTTAGAAAGCAATTTTTGAGTAAGCTTGACATCTTTCAGCACACTCTATATCTCTTCCGTATCGCCTAGAAAATGCGATGAGGTTTTTGAAAATTGCCAGAGACGAAGTATGTGAAGAGTTGCACAACAACCGCTATGAAGCGGAGCTAGATGACTTCGAAAGAGAAAACAACATGGAAAATTCAGGAGACGCGAGCAGTGAACACGAAAACAAATTGTGTACGCCTTTGGATGTTCTAAAATCTCATATTGACGATGGGATTAAATTACGGCAGGTCAATTGCGAGATGACCAGAGTGATGGACATTATTTCGTCTCGTTTTAAGCAAATTGGTGCAAAAGTCACGGACAAATCAAGTATCGATACTGAAATTGATACAGGCACTGCGGTTGCAGGCGTCACTGGCATCTGTTCGCTTGCCATTGAAGATCGAGCTGACGGTACGGCTGCTCTGCCGATAGACTGCTATCGATCCAATTGAAGCGCGGCACTTTGAAAAACATGTTCGTCATTCTAGCTTCTTTGTACTTTGCAGGCCAAGAACTACAGCAGAACGCAGAACTAGATGCGGTTCATGATACCGATGATTTTCTCAATACTAGCGACGGACCGGAATCGATCCATTTGGCAGGAACGAATGTGAATAAAATCGCCGAAGATATGAAACATGTTTCAGAAGATATTAGCAGTGCTATAGCGGGAGCTGTACACAACTGTAGTAACGCATCTGTAATGCACGAAGAGAAGGAAAACTGCGAGGTACGGGAGAAAAGTGAGTTCGAGGAAACTGAAAAAAGTGATTTCGAAGCATCCGAGAAAAATGATTTGGCTAGAACGAATGAACCGAGCGAAGAGAACAAAGGGATGAATATTCCGGAAGAAGAGACGGTGGCTTCGTCGGCTTGCTTGGATTATTCCTCCTATGATTCGTCGTGTGGATCGACTACAGGAGATGAAACGGAACCGGATACAACCACGGATGACGAGGTTGGTGATCAAACTTCCACGGTAAACAGAAATATGTTGAAAATCTTGCTGTGTAAATTAAAAATAGCCAGAGATTCGGGAGTAAATATTTGCTGCCTACATTGATAGCTGGAGACGGGGGTTGGTGGAGGAGCCAGGTTTAGATGGAGTACACATTAATTGAGGATGTTTACTCTTATTGAAGTTGTGTCACCGTGATTTTCTACTTTTTAGCGTAGAATATGAATTAATTAAAAAAAAAAACACTAAGTATCAGATGTTTATTTTACAAAGTGGAGGTGCCAGGTTTTAAGCTTTCAGATTATGATCTGCGGGCTGCGTTTAGGAGCAATGTAGTAAGTAGAATGCTGCTCGAAGGTTATTTTTAATTGATCGATCATAATCTGGCTTATTTTCACGAAAATTTAACTCTTTTTTCAGGGGACCAACGCAATTTGGCTCAGAGCAAGGAACCCCAACACAATCCTTCTCGAACACCTGGCAAGAGACAGAATAGAAGTTGAATACCAGCAGGTGAATGATGAAGAAGAGCGTTCATACAGCTCGAAATACAACTACATGTGCAAGGTTTTAGACATGGAGAGTAAGTGCTAAGAACTTATAGTCTTCTTGCGTTTCGTCAGCTTCAGGATACAGACGGTTCGTTTGAAAACTAATCTCCCAAAATATTTCTTGGTTTTCCTTGGCAATAGCCGTGGGCGAGGGGAGGAGCAAGCAAATCGCAAAGTTGCAAGTGGCGGTGCACATGCTGAGTCTAATCGTTCGTCGTCAGACAAATGGAACCTTACCGCCAGCCATCACGCCTTTCTCAGAATCAGAGTAAGCGACATGAAATGCACGAATCTAAGCTAGAATGTTGTACTAGCTCTTTTAAGTTTCCTAGCTCTTTTAGCTCGTTTAACGTATTCAAGCTCTTCCGATAAACGATCAACATTTCAATAACAGAAAACGACAATACGACATAGTTATAATAAACGTGATCCACTTGAATCCTTGTTTCTACCTCATTGGCGGAAAAAAACTAAATGTTTTCTGCAAGCCAGCCTACGAACGTACGGTCCTCATTGTCTTTAATACATTTTTCCTTTTTATCAGACTTCGGACATTGGAACCAATTCTAGCATCGGAAGTGGAGATCAATCCCATCAACATTCTACGCAAGGAATGCACCAGATTAAGGGAGAAAATGCCCAGCTTCAAGACTCTCTCACACAGCGGGCCAAGCGGTGAACACATGATAACCGTGCAGTGTACAACACTGAATCTTACTGCTGTTGGTAAGCGTTGCCCCCTTCGAATTTTACCAGCTGTTACTAATAACTTGACACCGGTGTCTTCAAAATATTTGTCAGTGAAGCTTCAAATCGATCTGGGGCTTGTTTTCTTCTAGGATGTGGACGCAACAAACGTAGGGCGAGGAGAGACGCTGCCAATAACATTCTGAGCCAGTACTACAAGAGCAATTCCGATCAAGAATTACCGTAGGTAGGAAATTTTAAACGAAAACACCAAAGATAAACAGAAAATAACAGCAAAAATATGTTTCAACGAAAAAGTTTAACCGTTATAGTTGTTTTAATACAAATAAATCTTTGTAAAAGGCTTCAACCAAGCGGATAAATAATTATTTACATTTAAAGAGATAAAAATTTCTCAAGGCATTTTTGCGACAATCCACGGCAGTTTTCCCGTTCGCTTGAACGACCAGTAATCGTAGCAGAGTTTCCCGATCACGAGGATGATGAGCAGCGATAGTACGGCGTTGAGCAGGTACCATGGCTGGATTATATACACGGGCGGCTCGCGACAAATGGCGCTTCGAGACAATTCACGAATCTGTAATATTTTGTCGAAATAGATCAAATATGTGATCAAATAGATTTCGATAGGCTACGGGATCCGTTGGAAGGCAGGCCCACATGCGCATGTATCGGTGCAAGTGAGTTTCGAGTTCGAGTTGCATGTATCGAGCGCGTGATATTCGAAGTAAAGTGCATGTTTGGTGCCACGTGCTATAATTGGTTAATCTTTTAGCTAAATGAGAGTACGTGCGATTTTAATACCGAGGAGTAGTTTTAGTGTACTTGTACATTTTATAGAAAATTAAGCAAATGGAGAAAAAGCAGAAAATGCAGTGATGCGTTACATAACAAAAAATATCACTGTACCTCAACTAGAGAATTTCTATCCCCTTGTGCGTAGGAACATTTGATATCATAAATATCTTTGACTAAAATAAGATATTTCACCAGCAGTTCCTGTATAATTTAAATGTAAAATTAAAAGCGATGTACTTCATGGTACTAACGAGACACATCCTGAAAAGTACGCAATATTATTAAAACGATTACCTGAAAGCTTGGCGTGAATAGACAGTCACATTTCCATGGGTTCTGCCCAAGAAATATATTCACAGCGTGGCTGTTTTGTTGCAGTGCATTATCCAAAGCGTACGTAGGCAGTTCGGAAATGCGATTCTTTCGTAAGCTGAGTACCCTAAAATTGAGCATCCAGTCTGCTCCTTCGAGCTCAGCAACTGACGTGATGTAATTGTCATCCAAATAAATATCGGAAACACGACTGTAGTGCGGATTATTGACTAGAGGTTTTAAGTTGAAGATCTGAGAAAAAAATCCAAAATGTTAGACTTGTATGAAAACAAACACTGTGACATAAGTATCATTTAGACTCCTATATTATATAGTGTTAAAATATATGCGCTAGCGAAAGTCAACCATAAATCATAATCTATTCAATTCTAATCTATTCTAGCAAAGCAAACATGAAGTAATTCGCATGCATATCGTACGTGTGGTTTTTGTCTTCGACCTACACAAATTACCATATTATTAAGTAATCAGATAGTAGGTGTCCGTATGTGAATATAGTTCACCTGATTGCCTTTGGCGAGGAGAGTTGTGGTGTTCGTAGGCAGCTTGCTAGGGAGCTCGCTCAGCCCACGGTGGTTGCAGTCGACAGTTATCACAGGCACGAGATAGCCTGGTCCCCAGACGATGTTTGTCATCCAACAGGAACAATTGTTTGGGGGCTCGTTAGGACATTCAGCCTGCAGAGCCTGGAACAGGAAATTAGCGGCTTCACATGTTGACCAATTATTTTGGTCGAATGAAAAGTGTACTGAACTTTGTTTCGTGCTGTAATTTGATGGCCATGAGTTTAGGTCATTCGAAAGCCTGACCTATATACTGATATTTCTGAACAAGCTCTGATATAGTAGAAATGTCAAACAGCATCGAGGGAATTAGGATAAATTAGTTTAATTGATTGGCAGATAACAGTTGAATCAATTGACACCAATGGAGTGAATATAGCCCTGAGCTATTTTTGCATTCTTGACCCACGACACAGACGTGTTGTCGGACGCAAATTATGGCCAACACTCGTTGTGGCAATGCCTGGCTGGCATGGCTATGGAAAGCCGATATGGAACCAAACTTTCTTTGCCGTTCTCAGTTTTTCCAATTATGTTAGTGAACTGCATTAACTCAAGGTGTAAGAGAAGGGCGGCATTCCTTGGTTCCTGCAACCCTGCCCATCCTGGTTATATATCTTGTCATCTAAATCAAACTACATCAACTAAATCTCATTTCAAACCCCCTACTCAAATCAACTCAAATCTACTCTGCAAATCTACTAAAAATCTACTAAAATCTGCTACATCGACTCAAATCAACTGAGTCTCATTTCACAGCCAGCTTTATTCAGGCGACACCTCATTTCAGAGCAATATGTTTTTAAGATCGAGCGAGCGAGCGAAGCGTCTCACATTCACACTTGAGTTTTCTGACCACAAGCCACCGGCCAGACGAAATGTCCGATCAAGCTGAAATATTTTGTGGATACTGGCACTGTACTAAAATTTATCTTTATGGTTTTTGAGCCCATTTATGCATTGAAAAAAGTTTAAAAATCGCAAATATCTCTTAAGATTACCATGAGACCGGTGTGATAATAGGTGTTTACATTTAGCTACTACAGAATAAAGCTGCCTCTGGTATTGATAATTTATAGTGAATTTAAACAATGTTGATGTGTTTCGGTATTGCTTCATTTATTAAAATTTAAATTCAAACTGTCAAACGAATTTTCATGCCGACACAGTTACCACGAGCCCATTGAACGAGACACACAAGCGCACAGTGTTTTCCTAGTCTCTACTTTTTTGTCGTTTTCCGTTCAATTTTTTACGGATTAGTAAAGAAACGTACAAACAACCAATGAAATTTAACGATCATTTTGCGTAAAAAAGTGCAGTTTAAACCGCGATAACGGGTGGTAGAAGCTAGGATCCAGTGTTCCGAGTCGCCTGAATCCGGTGACAATCAACTTCTTCCCGCGCCTCCAATCTCTGCTTCCCGCGAAGCTCCAATTTCCGACTGCTCCGGCGCCGCGGATCACCCGCGTCGCTTCCCGAACGCCTGTTTTTGTTTCCCGGCTTCCAGAAACAACACCAGCTAGCTGTGTTCTTCAGTCAAGCACTCCCGGCTCTGCACCTCATCTCCACAAAACACGACCTGGACGGTGACTGTGTCAAATGTTCCAGTAGCTATCACTGAAAGTATAACGAGTGGTATCCTACAATCGCTACTCTGCTGAACCCACGACTGGCCAATGCAACGCATGTCCTGTCCGCATTTTAAAGACGGATTGTTGGGTAGTTCTACTGCGTCCTATATGCATCAATTACTTTGTATTGTATAATTATAAATGTAGGTTTTGGTATCGTGATTTTCATTATCTGAACCCTGGCCGTCAACCAGGGATACACTACAGACTCAGAGTTATCGTTGGCCTGTACGTGTATGATATCCATATATTATAATATGATATGGTTTTCATATTTTGTAGTTATTAGATTTCGTTGGTATTAGACGTCATTGGTTTTAATTTATGGCTATCCTGTTATCCCGCCCAGACCTGCCGGGCCAGCCGTTCGCGGGTCTATCGACGCGCTCCCGAACGCTAAGTCACAGATTTTTCTGAGGTAACAGCAAAATGAAGTGAAGTCGAGGTGTAGAAACATAACCTTGCACCTGAAATAGACTGTACACAGGCATATGCAAATTTTGATGTTAAAGATAATAAAGTCGTGGTATGCTATAGCTCGAGCTTTGGTTCCAAATTCTAATTTTGTTGTTTGGTTGTTTGTTGGACTACTTTATGTTTACTCTTAAAGTGGAGAGTTATGCAGGTGGAAAAACCAACCCGATTTGAAGTTTCATTTAATTAATAAAGCTCAACCATAATTGGCAGATTTACCGAACTTGCTTTATTTCTAGAGAATGCTATTATGCTTTAAGACACAAATTGTTCGAAAATTTTATCTTAACAACTTTTTGTCAACATGGGAGTACAATGTAAAAAATGTTAGTATCACAACTGTAATCACATTTGAACAAAAATCTATAAAAATAAAACATTCGTCAATTGTTGATTGAAAGTCTGTTTCATTATCTAGGGCTAAGCCAAGTTTGGTGACGCGGTAAAAAACGGTTTAGCTATCGAAACTTAAAAAAAACTTTAAATTTATAGTGGGGTTTTCGACCCGCCTATCACTCTACCTTAAACTTGAGGCACAGCACAGGTGCCATCCTTGGGAGTTGCTATAGCCTTACAATACCTTTATAAGACTATAAGGAAGAGATAAGTCGTCTAGTTGAACAAATATATGCTCACCTTTATATACCCCATGACCGGAACAATTGGCTTCCCCGAGTACGGAGTGCCGAAGCACGTTAATTTGTCTCTGTCCACCACGCGGCGCGCGGAGCTGTTGTGCCCAGTGTCCACCAGCCAAGTCAAGTTCGAGCTGCAGTTCCACTCGTTGCCTGGAAGAAAACGATTAGCAGATCTAGCATGGTAACACCTGACATCTACGTAACGATCGATGGCTGAAAGATGAGGAAACCTCCGCAACGAATGATTCCCGAATCAAATTCACACTCGTATTAAACCCTGTACGGCGTGGCCATGCTGAAAGCGTTGATGGGCGAGCGCCTTTTGAAACAGTTTTATTGTAGAGAACTTGGCTTCATTGGATGGGAGCTTTTACCAGTAAGCGAAGGATGGAAGGAAAGCGAAGCCTAAAAAGTGTGCAATTGTTGACATTTTTTATTCTTCCATTCGGTAGAATGCGGGCATTGGAGAAATTTGGCAATTGTTGCAATTTTTATTCCTCAGTTTTA
>QKMV01001135.1:0-14358 GCA_003287335.1 Lednia tumana
AGCGAAACGTTGGCAGTTTAGTTTCAGTTAAGTTTTCAGCATTTTAACCCAGTTATTAACAGTTTTTTTAAAAATTAGTAAATTACGCGTATTCGAATCTCGTTATAAATGCTTTAATTGAGTAAACATTGAAACAATTAGGTTAGGACTGTTGGTAACGTGCCATAGACTGCACAGACGATTATGTCTCTGCGAACACTCGGGCAATGGTTAATCATGTCCACCTGCTCCTCTCACTCGATCACCTCATGCTCGCAATACAGCCAGACTTGCGTGCGTTTCGTGCGTTACGTGCGTACACAGCAACGTGCGTATGGATTTACCGTCACTAGTCACGGCGAACGAACGTGGCGGGAGTACGTAATTGCGATCGGGCGGGCCCTTGGGGAGCCCGACTGTATATACCTTTGTTATGCTTGTGCCTGGTGAACCAGCCTCGCCACGTTGCGTTGCACCTACATTGTTGTGCTTTCCAATGAAGGGTGCTCAATTCTCGGGAAAGCCAACGTGTTCCTTGTGAGTACCGTGAAAATTTACGCCGTCTTATGAATAACGCGCTTACTGAATTTTCATTAAGATAAATGGTCGGACTATTTACATTTTTAATGCCAGCTCTATGAGAATCACGCTTAATACCATATTTATAGTCGTGCATATTATTTGAATTTTAACTTCCCTGTAGTTTGGGCGCTCCTGGGTTCTGATAATCTCATTCAAGGAACGAACTGACTTTGTCAGCGTTATTAAATAAATAGCCTTCATAAAATTTCAATTTCTGCCAGAATGTCTGATCCCTGTTCCTGAAATCTGGAACGCCAGTCATGAAGAAGATACCTTCGCATTCCCGAAAGCTTGCAAGGAATTTCTCATCATAAAAAGTAATGAATACTACATGATGAGACAGGACTTTGAACAGAAGCTCATTATTGTTTCACCAGCGATAAAATAGCCACTTATAAAAACATCAAACTTTAAAAGAAAATTCTGCGGCTACTCGACGACAATGCAGTTTTCAAGGAAATTTCAACACTTTTGGGTCGTGACTTCCAAGTGCCTTTGCGCTTGTCTGTGTTCAAAGATGCATGAACTCCGGCTGATGTTCATATACTTTCAACTGTTCCGAATGCATTTTTTAGCGAGGCACACTTTGTGCTATGTCTGAATGCTGCATATTCACCACGCTGGAACACGTCCGATGCAAAAACTGGCGGACTCAAATTGGATTCTATTTGCATATGCATGGGACGCGGCACGAGACCAAACGTATGTTTCTGCAGTGGAAGTCAAAAGACCATGGTTCACCCACCGTAGACGTGGGTTTTACCAATGGTTGCAAGTATTGTTTCGCCTAGTGCCTCGGGGCGAAAGCCCGTGTATTCTCGTGTCTCCCACATGTGTTCATATTATTATTGAGCAAATGCAATTGGCTGAGTGGACGGATATATAGTCAGTGAGTTCATTGACTGTTTATTTTTGCCGTTGATAACTCACTAACCACCAACCACAGCACACAATTAAATTCAAATGACGCTATTTCTCAACAGACCATTTTCATAGTTTTCATTCCAAAGTCAATAAGCACTATACAAAAACGTATTCCCAAAATAAATGCATTGCCATACAAATTTTACTTGTCATTATTGACTCTGTAGTGGCATTATGAAAATGGTATATTTTAACAATTGGTGCTCAAAAATTCCCTTCTAATGAGATAATGCGACATGAAATTAAGCTATTTCCTTTGATTTTTGGTCTCTAGGTTCTTGAGAGTTTCCTTCTCTGTCTGATACAGATTGGTTTGCCTTCTTTGTGCATCCACCCTAGAAATCACGTCCAGGAAGAAGAACGAAACTTTATAAGAGAGTAATTACATTTCTTAATGGATTAATAAAAGACTCGGCCGCGACCCTTGTCTGTGACAACCTAATTTATGTCCATGTTTTCCAACAGCAGGGGTTTATATTGGGTTAAAGACTCAAGTTATGATCCGCGAATCACGTCCTCGTGTTGTTTCAATTGTTGCATCTTGCAGCCGGGAAACAGCTGCTTCCGACGCTAGAAAAAGGTTATTATGTTGTCGGAAATAATGTCACGATTACAATTTTGATTGTAATACTTGCCTCGCGGATAGGCAACACGTGTCGAGTCCGCGATTTCTGGCAGATATTGCCAAGTCCTGGGTTCACGTAGAGCGGCAGTGTCCTACACATGACGTCACGTTTGGGAAAACCATGCGTGCTTTCACGTTATTGGCGAGTGGTAACACCCTAGCCTCGACATTTCAGGGTCGTTCTGTGAACAGTATTATCCTGTCTGATGCTGTGCATTAAATTCGTGTTGTGTCAACTGGATTTAAACACACGTACGCGTATTCTGTTGTGCTTAAATCATAATAAGCGTTGTTATTCTCTGGCTGTACTGATATTTTCATTAACAGCGTCATTCGTCACTAAGTCTACAATGTATACATACAAACAGTTCACGAAGACTCAAAGGGGAGTTAACTATTTCAATTTAGCGTGCAATATATTTTATGCATTCAAAATGCGCTGTCCTGTTCACCAGAGCAAAACATTACACCAAATATTTAATAATCTTTGGTACTGCTGCAGTCGCCGCTCCCGGCTCCATACACCAGTCTGCTACGTAATTTCAAAATGTGATGAGACCGCTGATGCATGGTTATTCAAAACCAAATCCCCACTAATAATATGTATACCAGTTGCGCGCGGATGGTTCAGATGATGAGAAACCAAAAACCCGTGGACCAAAAACATCTGCAATCAGATTCGCTCATCTTTAATCCCCTGCAGATAAAGCCCGCGTTAAAACTCTAGAATATCGATGGTGCTGTATCGAAGCACCGTACCTGCGAATGAAAGATACCATGCATTTGGCACGGGTAGGGGCTGGAGACGATTTAGAATCAATGGGTGGTGATTTCTGATGGGTTATTAGAGCGAGCGAGCGAGCGGAGCGTCTTCCGTTCAACTTTTATCGAACCTCAAACAAACTGTTTGCTAAACTGGGTATTTTATCAAACTTGAATTTCTTTGTTTGCGCTTTCTAGGTCAGACGGAATTTCCGAATGAGCTAAAATTACGTAGAAAATACTGTACAATTTTAAGCCCAATCGATTCGGTAGTTTTTTCACAAAAAATGTTGGAAAATCGCAAACTCCCCTAAGATACACATGGGGAAGTTTTAATCACAGAAAATGTTTACATGGCTCGAAAAAAAGTCTCCTTTATAACTGCTGGCTAAGTAATTTGAGGAAAACAAGTTGACGTGCCTTCAAGAATGAAACGTCTGAATTAATTTTAAATTTAATCTGTCAAACAATTTATCATGCTGAAAAAGTCGCTGCGAGCTCATTTAACGCGACACACAAGTGCATGTAGCGTTTCCCCAGTATCCTTGGAATTGCACGCAGAATGTTGATGGTGCGTTTCTCATGCGCATCTCATGCGAACTGAATATGCGTGTGACTTACTCCATCACGTGACGCTGTGTGCAGGGATCGTATTTAGAAATTCAGAACGACAAGGGGTTGTTAATATTTTTACCTTAAAATAAAAAAGGGGCAACTTTTCGTTAAGCCCACATAAATCTTACCGGATAGCTTTTTGTCTGAGAAACTTGGTAAGCAGAAGCGATAGCAAAAGAGTTTTGTTTTGGTGGTGGTGGTAGTGGTTGGTATCAGAAGCACATTAGCCCTGGCCCCGACGCGCGCCATCGCGACGCCAGCTGCCGACGCGTCGGTGGCGTCGGTGTTAGATTGGAAAAACTTTCAATGAAAAGTCCCCGTGCGTCGAGGACGAAACAGATTTCCCGAGTTATCAGTTGACGAGGAAATTAGGGATGGGCGTGCGGAGGAAGCTCGTGGCATCGATAACTCGGTTCACCGTCGATTTGCGTTCCAGCGAGCATTGGAAGCAGAACTGTGAAACATATTTTGAATATAGGATTTGCTGAATCGACAGCTTTTTGATCGTCGTTATTATCTGTCGGCTTGAATCGTCAGTTTGTCTGTCAGAAAGTTTGGAGCTGAACAGCGTCTCAAAAACAAAATATATTTCTGTCAGCGATTGCTTTTCCTTCACACGTTTCATTTCTAAAAAATAAAACATTTCCAATCATTTTCGCTAAGGTCATAGCTGCGAAAGTAAAAGCAATTTTTTTTTTGGAAGGGAAATTCCGGCACGGAAATAGAAATGAAATTCGAATAAACCCGAGCAACGGTTATTTCCGATCAGGCCCCGATCTAGCGATTAGAAAGATTTGCTCAAGGCAGTACGAGGTTCGATCCAAAGCCAGCAGCAGAGAGAATGACGACTGGGAAAGCACCGCGCGATTCCCAAGGAAAGCTGCGAATAAATTACCACGAACCCTGCGCCACGCGTTTGCAGGGTCGCAATTCTTGTGGACTTGCTTCACTTGTCGGGAAAACTGGGATTAAGTCAGGCTCAGTGTCGGCATTTTTGCAAGCGTCTCGGGGACTTGGAAATCGAGGGAAATACATTGGACACGCTGGGATCGTTGACGGGTAAATATGCGCCACGGAGAAATATCAGCAGGCGTGGGAATTGTGAGAATGCAGTTCAAAGATAAAGGAACTTGAAAGAAAGACCGAATCAGAAATAGATGTGCCTGAGTCAAGAGTGAAACACGGAAAATTCACTCACGTATTGACGCCATGACAATGTCAAAATCACACATTTACCCGATGTATGGAAATCAAATGTGAACTTTATGCCATGGCTGGACATTATTGATCGCTCCCAGAATATTTCGAATTGAATTGACAGATTCTCTTTACTGCTCTATAAACAACCCAGGTTTTTATTTCCACTTTTGAAAATTGCTTTCACTTTAGTCCCTATAAATTCCTAAGCGCAAAATGGATGTGGGATTTATGACAAAACCAGTGCCACAAAACTGCAATCTCTGCCATGGCCATTGGCAATGCACATCCTCTACGTCACATCTCCCACGATGGCTAAGCACTTGACATCGATGGAGCTGTTGTTTGGCGAAAGTGTCAGACTAATGGCTGGCTGACAGCCGGTTGACAGCCGATCGACTCAGCGCGTCTGACAAGGCCGAAATATCATCGCTAATTACCCAAGGAAAGCAGCGCGTCGCGGATCAGGACTCAGCAAGCCGCCAGTAGTTCCCCGACCAGTCACTCGGCGCCTTCACAAGATTGATAGCAGCACCTTTGTGCTCGGCTGCGCGGCATTATGCGCCGGCAGCGGCCGATAATGAAATATGACGCCACGCGATAAATCGAGGCTACATTAGCTCATCACAAAGCTGATAGCACTCGCGAATTATGAACCAGCTTTCGTTCATTATTTAGATCAGCGTTTTGTGCGGGATGTTGTCTGATTTTCGAAGAGTTTTAAGTTTGAGCGCGCGTTGGGGTGGAGATTTATGGACTTGCGACGAATGCAAAAAGGAAGGTAACAAGATTTTATTCTTCTCTGAGCTATAGTGCGGAAATTGCCTTGGGTAAAAGTGCTCGCTGGGACTGCAAGTGATGTCCAAAACGTGGTCCTTGTTATATTTTAATCTTGCTACGACCACGTGGTACAATATTCCTGGCGGTTGAATTATCACATTTTACAAACAGCCGGTGAAGAAGCAAATTGTCATTCGTGTCACGCGGTGTCCTTACAAACAGCGCCTGGTTTATCCTGAGAGAATGCCAGGGTGAGATCTGGCTTGCTACGTCATTGGTATGCCTGGGAGGGACGCACGGCACCTCCAGGAAATTACTTGCCAGCCTGGCAACGGGAAAAAAAACATCTGATTTCCTCGACAAAGCACCTCCACGTACCTGCTAACAGAGTTTTCGCGGATCAGCTGCGCAAATGTGGTGAATGCAATCCGTACGTATCTGATTTTCCACCTTTATGATGGTGGCTGATTTCGAGTTTTCCGAGAACCGTTTTATAATTTTGGGAGTCAGATTTGCAGTCAGGTTTCGTCGTGGAGGAAGGATTTCTCAGCGACAATAGCATGGGTTTTTAGCAGGTGTTCGTTTTTACGTCGAAACACATGCGCAAGCTCCTACCAATGGATTTATTAAGGAAGATTTGATTTTAAAATTCTGCACGAGAAGCTAATGAGAAATAAGCTGATAAAATATTCATGTAAAAATTCATACCCTGAATCAACGTTCAGTCGAGAGTTCATAAATTTTAATAATATGTACATGAATGTAAAATCTTGAAAGGTTTTATGTCACAGTATTTTTTCTTTTTTTCTCGACTGAGAACACCGAGTCGTTAGTTTTCGAAATGCCTGCTTTTTGTCTTCCCTGATTTCCTCGAGCGAGTCGCTTAAGTGTTATTAAACAAAGGAAAACTGCTCAATTCCCAGGTCCGAATTTTCTTATTAGCTTTTCTTAATATCGCTGCGCGCTTGATATTAAAAAGTAACTCAAAGACGGGAGGGCGCGTAAATTAATTCGTCCCAAGGAGATTACATTCGAGGCTAATTGAAGGGGATGTAATTAATATGCTGAGATATTCGCACTGAGCAGTTGAAAATTTGGATTGCTTAGCTATGAGGCATAAACTCTAGTGGGCATTAGGAATTCTTTTATCTGTTGTTACTTTGAGTATGCACCTATTATACGAAAGTGTGATATGGATTGGCATCATTATTACGCTTGTGGTTCTTGTTTTTAGGTGGCTATTTGAGATATTAATGCCTTGCTATATTGAATTGTTGCCGATATATTCACTCTGATTCTGCTGCCTGTTACGTCTCACGAAATGTTGTATCAGGATAAGCTGCAGTAATTCTAGACTTCACGTTGAGCGGGGAAAAATAGTTTCCAGCCAGACCAACAATTTCCAGCGGAACATGTCGACAAGAAAATTTCATAGATTTACACTTTTCCCGTGTATTTTTTGCTTGAAGTAAAGACGTCACATAATAATTCTTCGAACGTCCACGAGCGTCGGCGGAAAACCTACACAACAACATACCAAGCTTGAAACTCGTTCGCGACATTTCCCAACTTTTCCGTCAAGCAACATTTCTGAGGCGAAATGAGATTTCCATCAGTCAGCTAAATTAATTGCAAAAATATTGTTTGCATTGTAACTCAATTAATAATGCAAATTGCAATTTGATTCAAAACGAACTCGTCTTTGCTCATCTTTC
Organism: Lednia tumana; assembly: GCA_003287335.1. NCBI lineage: Eukaryota > Metazoa > Arthropoda > Insecta > Plecoptera > Nemouridae > Lednia > Lednia tumana. Next base: position 7,180 of record QKMV01001135.1, read on the forward strand.
GTCATTTCCAAACAATGAGTTTGGGAATTAATAAATTCGTTAGTTGTCAATTAATTAGCGCTGATTGTTCTTGCTGTAATTCGTCGTGGCCGCAGGCACAGTTGGAACAAGTTGCAACACCGCGGGAGAACGTCCGTCCGTCCGTCCGTCCATCCGTCTGCTAGACTCATTACTTAAAATTAGTTCCGAGACGGAAACAAAGTTGAACTAATTTATGTAACGGGACGGAAAAAGCCGGAAAGTTTCCTCCGACTAGGCAGGCTTATTGTTGATGAGCTGTCCAATCCAGTGCGGTTCGTCTTTGTTAACACTGGCTTGTGCGGCGCCTTTCTTAACGAGTATCCATGTGTTACCATATTCCCTGCTACAGTGCTACCCTGGTACAGTGCATTCCATTCTCAATTCCCACCAGAGAAAAGCGAAGCTATCCCTTGTTACCACCACACCACAGTAAAATTTTCAACTTTAAGAGCTCTTATTCAACGATACGAGCAGAGGAAACGAGTGCCGTTCAGAGTCAGAAGTGGAACGCTTACAAAAATTTGACGTATACCTCGCCAAAACCTGCTAATCACCGGTCTTTCCTCAACTTATCGGAACTTCAGCTTTAGCTTTTAAAAATTCTACCTGCTGAGTTGATCCATTGATCTTTTATTTTTATTCAGGGATTTCGATTAAAGGGGCTTTAATCCCCTAAACTAAAAAAAAAAATCACTTCTAAATGGTCGTTAGTTACGAATTTAGAGACACAAAGAAAAATATTTGCTACCATTCAAGCCGGAGGTAAAAATGTTGAAATGTGTCCTTTTTCAGCTGGATGGTTCAAGTCGAAATCTTCCATATGAAATCCCACAGGGAATTGTTCGATCCTGAGCAGCTAGGAGTCATTTTGGTCCAAAAAAATATTGGGAACCGATAGCATGTTCGTCCATCTTTCCTACGTTCTAAAAAAAGTAGCTCGGTAATAAGAAATTTATTTTAGCCACAGTCAGTTGATTACCAAAGAAATTTGTCGTATTTTACACATCATTCTGTGCCTTTGTCGCGTCGATCGAGTCACCGCGCGCGCTGACAGAAATCTTAAATGGACAAATAGAAAAAACGGAATTCCAGAGTCAATCAACGTTGTGGGATCAATGCTTTTCTTATGGCCTTCAAAATCCCACAATGCTTTTCTTATGGCCTTCAAAATCCCACAATGCTGAGTACCTCTGGAATCCTAGTGGTCCATTATTTGTATAAATTCATAGAATTTCCACAAAAATGTTGAGAAGTCATTTTAGACTAGCATGGCATTAACGTATGAAAAACTAATTTTTTAGGATTACAGCCTCTTTACGAACCGTGACTATTTTAGTTTCTTGTGTGAACTAAATAGAGTTGGCATACTCAGAGATTCTAGAGTTACTTCTAGAGTCGGATGTGCGTAATTTGATACCTAGAAAGTTAATCTTAATGTTAGATAGTGCACTTATTGACTACGCCGCAAAAGGTTATTTTCTAGAAGAGTCGGGCTTGCTTGCGTCAGTTCTTGCAATATCAGAGATTCAAAAGAAAATTACTCACCCTCTCACACCGTGTGTGAACGGAGGCGAGTACTCATCCGAAATACCGGCTTGTTATCTACGTATCCTACACGAGTAATGAAAACGAGATATTGGTATCTACCAATGCTCCCTGGCTGTATTGTATCTTGTGCACAGGCGAGTCTATGATATCACCTCCTTGGTAGGGCTTGGTAGGGCACATGGCACTGGTAAAGCCAAGACGCAGAGAAAAGTCGAACGTCGAAAGCTTGGTTTATCGACTCTGGTGGAAGAGCAGGACAAACCAGAGTGTTTAGTTATCACGAGCTCTCCAATAGCAGCGATTTCAGAGCTCACGAAAGCAAACACCAGTGGGCAAAGATTTCCCGAACCAATTTGGATTTCAGGGAGCCAGATAAAGTCCATGTGTTCAAAGAGTGTTAGGAACCGCTTGCCCCAGAGAGCGGAGAAACTGGGTGCTAGGCCATTACAAAGTCCTGCCCGGCAGATCGATGGCCCATGATAGCAGATGATCCACATAGCTTAGTGGGAACAGTTGATCAAATATGAATGTGGTTAAAGGGGAACCGCACTCGCCTCTAGCATCCAAGTTTCGCCCGAATCTGGCCATTTAAAGTCAACATAGAACGCATAAAAATGTTTCAGGATAGACCAGACGTTTGCTATAACGATGGCCACGACAGAAAGAACGAGCGAAGCGTTCGTTAATTTTTGTTTTTGTCAATCGAATTTTCTGCAAGCTGGCACAGAAATGCTCAATTATTCTTCCTTGCGATCGTCATGTTTGGAAAGCAATTCTAATTGGATTAGAATACAGCGAGCAAAATTTTCTCGGAGCTCACGAAACGAAGCCAAACTTGTAACGACATCGAGCAATGGAAACTTATAAGTCATCTAATTTCCAGCTTGATCTTATACTTAGGATCCATTTCGGAATAGCACAACTTGGTAACTGACACTGATAATGGAATCGTACGCGAGAGATCTCTGAGAATTGTTGGCCCTGCTGTCATATCTTTGTCAAAACGTAATTACTTTGGAAAGCCAACAAGCAAGCAAGCCTCTACCTTTCTCGAGTGTATTCTTCCTTCCTTAGCGAAACTCGAGAGCCGGCCCTGTTGTTGGCATAGCAACAGACACACTAGCAGATAACGCGACTGATAAACCATATTTGTAAAGACGACTTCATAACATTTTCTCCGCGACCGTCGACTTAGTTGCGTGAAGTATCGTTCTCGTGGGAGTCGTAGCAGAGTTGTAGCTACAGCCTGGCCGATAGCTCGCCTCCCATAGGCATGCTTAGGCCCGAGGATGCACTTACTAGGTGAAGGACCGGAGGCTAGCTTCACTTAAGAAACTCAGCGTGATGCGATGTCAAGCGACTTTTCACTTTCCCGGGCTAACCGCATTAACAGACATCGACTCGAACTTGGTTCTCTCCGCAGACATCGGCGCGTCCAACTCGCCTCTCGGGAGTTAGCCTTTGAAACTTGATTCCCACACAACTTTTTAGAATTTCAAGCAGCAATTTGAAACTGGGAAAAGGATTTTATATTTATAAGTCGCTAACTTTCCACCAAATTCATGTTTTTGTGTTGTTTTTCATGTTTTTAATTTTTCATGTCGTATCAGAAACTTTTATTAAGTGGTCATTTTAAAGCTGTTCTGAAATCCGACGCCTCCTAACGGTAAGGAAAAACGCTTTTCCAACCAAACTCATGCTTTTAATAAACCTTTATGTACTATATAGGAGTGCCGGTGGGTACTGGAGTAGTTTTTTACCCGGGTACGATTTTTTACCAGCGGGTTATACTAAAAAAAACTTTCATGTGGGAAATTTATTGAAAAAGATCATTTTGATCATATCCTAATAATAGACAATGATTCTCATTGTCAGTGAACATCTATTTTAGTATTCAACCAAAATATTACCACTTGTATTATAAATCAAGTGTCCGTTTTTAAATCGCAATGGGAAACTCTCTATGCAAATTTAATTTAGCCTGGAAATAGTTATTCGTCCATTTCCATGTGACCCTGCGAATACACGTGGCGATACGAGCAACAGTTTATTTTATAAGAAACTTAAAACACATGTTCCAAAAATACGAAATATTTTCATTTCTTTTTCATTTTTGCGGCTATTTGGTATTGCCTGGGTAGTGGCCGCGGGTACTCGGCTCCAAATTTCGCTACCCACCGACGTACCTACTAGAGACTGGGATTCACTAATCTACTCAACGGTTTGCCTCACAGCTGTTGGCGTTGTCTTCTCGTTAACAGCACAGACCCGTCATAAATATTTGCAAAAAACCCACCTCCCCACACTGGCATGCCTGTTTTTTAATTAAGCTCATTGCCCTTTGACGACTATTATTAACAGAAGCCGAGAAATAAAGCTCCTTCTACTCTCGTCAAGGCATTACGACGTCGTGTCACGGGCCACCATCCAGCTCATATGAAGATGCGTATTATGCAAATGCACTAGGATAGGATCCAATCGATAGGTGAACTTAAGTGCTGCAAAACGCCGGCGATGTTGGAAACTCGGCACACGAAACATAGCACCGCTTGTCCGCTTCACAGCTCGCTGGAAATTGGCGAGCATCGCAATCAGACGTGTTTTTGTTTTGTGAAAACAGAACGGGGAAAATAAAACGACGCGGTACAAGTGGATTACTTGGTTGGTACGCGGACGGGCTAGCCACTATGTTACCTACATTCGCTTTTACAGACCGGCCGCTGATTGGGTGAACATGCTGGGTTCGAGCTCGCGGAAAATTATGGGATTGTTAAATCTAGTGTCCACACTAAATTCTCTGCTCAATAGAACATCGTTTTCACATACAACTCTGTCGGGACGGTTTGTAACTACACATGTAATCGTTCAGTGTTTTGCGCCAATCGGAACTAATATCGAGAGAGATTCCATCTTTTTCCATTCTTGTTATGTTTCTATATCTTTCGGAACACGTCGCCAGCACCACGAAAATTAAAAACGTCGATCTGCCATTTGCAATCCACCGATGAAGCATGCATTTATCTGACTCCGGGACTAACCCCACTTGAGAGTCTTGATCTGATTGTCTTGTTTCTTTGTGTTTCAGTGGCTTGCTTGACCTTGGGCAGTGCTGAGGTGAAGGGTCACGCAGAAGGTCACGCACCGTGTCACGCTGAAAGTCTTGCCGAGAAGGTAGGTTGTAGCCCAGGCTTGGAACAATGCCGCGTGATAACGCACTCTAGATGATCTTGGCGATACGATATCATAAACACTAAACATAAACCTGCTTCGTGCAATTTCGCACGGCAACGGCCAAGATATCGCACAGCAAGCGAGCGTGCCCTCACATAATCACCCTTTCATAAAGTTCACCGTGCTATACCTGTATATGCATGTACGTGTAGAAAAGCGTCGATTTTTGAACGAGCATGTGAAAATATCGAATAGAAGTCTGAAAACTGAAATAGAATGTATGAGTGTGGGCTGTTAACTCATGAACATATATACGTTATCGTGAATCTGTCGACATAAAAAGTAATGGAATTTCCAATCGGCAAACCAGATTTGATATTTGCGATCAAACAAAAGCAGCGAGATTGTAAAGGAAATTAACATTTAAGTTATATCTGCATCAGCCTTCGGGGAATAACGATGCTATAAAATTGTAATTATTTCATTAGTAAAATTGCTATTTGCGTTATTTCTTGGTTACATGCGAAGATAGGTAAATAAGAACAAATCGAATTACAATAGAATGTGTTGGTTGGTAAGATGAAGTGGTTAGAGAAGAATAATTCGAATTGAATTGAAAGATACAATGTATTACCGACATGCCGTGGGCTGTCGGTACAAAAGCTATCTATAATTATACAATACTATCTGCGCGGAGGTGTCTATTTGCCGCAACGAGCAGATCCAGGATGTTGTGACTTCCCAAAACAAACAAACAAGTCAGAAGCACCAGTAAGAGGCTGAAAGGTTTCAAACCCGGCACCTCCACCATTCGTCGCGAACAGACCATTTACATAATTGCCACTCCAGAGTCAATAATTTCTAAATAGAAACGTGTCCCCACAAGAAATATACTGCCGTACAAATTTTTATCGTCCTTATTGACTCTGGAATAGCAATTACGTAAATGTTCTATTGAACACTACTCAATTCATCTCTTGTACGGTTCTTGTGTTAATGGATTAATTTATGTTCTCGTTTATTAATTGACTATTTGACTAAAGTCGATTCAGCTTTAACTATGATTATATTATTTAACATTCATACAAGCATCGTGCCTTGTCATTCGTACCTAAGTGTGAGAACAGCTTGGTGACCAAGATGGCGGCATTTGTGCATCTATCTATCTAGCAGTGATCCTCGTGCACATTCTTTTCGTGGAAGTCTTCCGCGAAAGGCCCGCGCTAGATCTTCGCTGAGCGTTCGTCGTTATTTTTATTGATAACGAAGACTTCGCATACGGCGCTGTCGCGTAGTTTCCCAAGCGCGTTTGCCATCATTTTCCGCGAATCATAATTCACTTTCCATTCCCCGTATCTCGGCCTCCGTTCAGCCTTCTTTATGGCAAGTTTGTAAATTCAAAGCCGGAAAATCTGGCCGAGCCCAAGTCGTAGAAACCGTGTGTGTTAGTGTGTGTGTGCGTGTGAGCGAGAGTGGGTTTTGATAAGTTTGCAGGTTTTTCTTTCGGGATCGCTCGGGTTGACAGGCTCGCCCATGAATATATTTCCTGACGACGCACGCGGCTTTCGCGTGGCGCTCAAAATATCCTGTCAAGTATTTTATTTTCGCCGCCCGTGCCTGTTGGAGTCCTGCATCGCGTGAGATTACACCCGGCTGTGACCTTTTCTGTGCCCAGCTAAATGTCAGACGCTTAAATATAAGCACGAGCACGGCCTGGCGTGTTCACTTTTATTGTATCTTTAGGGGGCTGTGTTACAAATGTGTCGGGGAATGTGACACGTTAAACTAATTAATCGGTCTGGAGCTTTAAGTTAAATTTTCAACTTATTTCTCTATGAAGGCTCTAGCGGGTTTGAAGTTCTCATTCCAAAGTCTGGTATGAATATCAAGTGAAACGATTCCTAAGAGGTTAACGATAATGCGAGTGGATACTTTTGTTAATTAATAAAGGCTAGGAAATTTTGAGTTATTAAATTTGCGTCCCAAGTGAGACGGCAAAAGATATAGTTTTGTTTTTGATAAGCGCAAGTATGATTTATTCGCACACGTGACTTTTGAACACCTTCGACTGTTTTCTTGCGTGCAAAGCCGATCGGAGATACAGTCCATTCCACATTAGCTTGCTAGTAGTCCTGGATATATTGGTTAAAAGCGTGTGCCTTCTTAGAGAATACGTACATTGATAACAACAAACATAGTCCCTGGACTAGGGTGGAAAGCTAATAAGGAGCAGCCTGCAGTCTGCAACCAACGAAACTTATTACTCTAGAAAAAAGGGTGGAAAGCTTGTAATAAATAGCCTGTCGTCTTCAAGGTGTGTGCAAGAAAGCATGGTGACCCTAGCCTATAGGGTGGTAAGCTTATTAGAAATAGTATGTAGTCTTCAAGGTGTGTGCAAGAAAGCATGGTGACCCTAGCCTATAGGGTGGTAAGCTTATT
>QKMV01001136.1:0-17436 GCA_003287335.1 Lednia tumana
AATAATATATAAAAATAAAACATACATCTTTGTAATGGAGTTGGCCCTTAATTGAGGCGTCCATGCTGTTGTGGTTATCGATGGCAAAGCAGTCACCGATAAGATATTGGTTTTTGACAATCGAAATAAGTACCTCATTGGAACCTAGCCTACGTTTCTCTTTCGTTTCTTTGGCGAAAATAAACTAGCAAAATTCCAGTTGCATTTACTTGATCGCTCCATCCCCGCAAGGAGGCCAAATAGCCACAGCCAGGCAAGCTAAAGCAACGCAGCTCCAGAGTTCCTGACGGAGCGCTATTACGGAGGGATGCGTTGGTTAAACATGACCAACTATTTTAATTTTTTCCCATGCATTCAGTCCGTTCTATCTTCTGCATATTTGGTACTCTCTCTAAGTTTTTGTTATTCATAATTAAAGTTAATAAAAAAGTTTTTGACATATGTCGTATTCTTACCAAATTTATATGGAACTAAGTGTTTCCGTCAAAAAGTAAGAGTGGAGATGGCTGGTAATATGAGGTGGCTATGGTTACAGAATGAGGCCTGAGGCTTCTTGTATAAAGCCTGAACAACCCTGTGAGTATGTGATTCAATACGTTGAGCTTAAAAATGCATCGAAATACGAAAAGATTCCAAGAGATCTAGGAAAAAACTGGATTGTTTGGCATGGCAAGGCAAGGTTAGGGCGGCATGACTCACGACTCACCGTCAAAGTGGAAGAAGTGGTTGGGTGGTCTCCTGGGCGGGCTGGGCATGTCCCCGGGTGAGTCGGGAGGGTCGAGCCGGGCCGAGTCCAGACTGGCCGGCCCTTCGATGCTCAACACCAGGCGACACGTTGGACATGAGGTGTCTTGCTCCAACCATGCCTGCAGGCACGAACTGCACACGGAAACAAGAAACAAGCGTCAGATCAACAACCACCCAGCTGTCACCGTGAACATTCATGTTTAACAACGTACTACGGGTGTGCGAGCCGGTTCGAATTCCGAACTGGAGTGTTCCTAGGTGTTCGCAAACCAAATCGATAAGGTTCGTTTGCAAACTGTTAGTCTTTTTTAGCTTTTTATTAGTTTTTTGGTTTTTTGTAGATAAGATTGTCAGTTTTGCAAGACAACCAAACAAGGCAGCAGCTCATTTCGATTCATGCAATTAATTCGTGAAATTTTCTACGTTCAGGGAACTCACCCGTTCTGCATTCTGATGCCATTTTTCGGGCTTTCTTGTAATAAATTCACTAAATTCACATTTTTCTAAATTCACTAATAACTGAGCAATAAAAGAAAACTTCAATCACGAGCAAATTGAGCATATTGTTATAGATAAAATGAGAAATTAGCTTTTCGTCTGCACTGCAACTGAATAATCCCCCCCCCCCCCCCTGAACTTTTCACCACCCATTGTAAACCACTAAATAGACAATCATGTGAAAAGAAGTTACCATTCTCCACAAGAACCATTACAACTGCTACGATACATCACAACTTCAATCTGAAAATAAGATGGCATCAGTTTGTGAAACAGGACTACACTGTTCCAATAAATTCCGATTGAAAACAACGGTTAGGGTGGTTGTAGCTCGGCCCCCTAGCATGAGTGGAATTGCGTTGCAAAGAGACAGGAGGTGGCAACTCACTTGTGGAACAGATGGGTGCAGGGCAGCTTGCGGGCAGACTCCATCTTCTCCCAGCAGATGGCGCAGTTATCACAGTTTTCACTCAGCTCTTCCGCCGTCGCCATTGGGTAGCTGCAAGCATCGCGTTTAAAACGACATAAGAACGACACGAGCTGAATCTACACGGTGGACATCCATCGGCATTTGCTCATGTTCACAAACGTACACGTCACAGTGCCTAAGGCACCACTATAAATTATGGTACTCTTATTTTCAGACATCACTGCACTTGCACTTACCCTACACTTGGTTCGTTAGATAGCTTTTCTGTGTTTTATTTATTTTATCAGGGTTCTAAGAGATGAACTTCCAACTGTTTTCCTAGAAAATGGGATAGCATAAAACAGGGCCAGCCTCTGTTTCATTTACTAAATAGAAAAACAGCTTTGAGCCCCAACCAAAACCACGTTTTAGCCTAATGGTTCATTTAGTCCTCTCCTTAATCGCCGCGACGCGAAGGTTCGGTAAGGGTCCGCGTCCTTTCGACCAATCACATGGCCGTGAATGAACACGTGATCAACTTCGGGCGTCATGGCGAAAAGTATCGCCCAACCCTTCCTAGATGTTGGACCGGTTGAATATTACGCGAACCCTCGCCGAACCTTCCCGTCGCGACGATTACGGAGAGGACTAAATAAAACATAAGCACCCACTTAGAACATTGAATTTTGTCAGAATGCCAGATTAATTCTCCAGGCGCATATTACCTAACCAGCTTTGGTAACTCGGCTAATTACGGCTTGGCTGTAGTAAAAGATGACTTGCAAAAAGGCTTAATCCAGAGACAAAAAGGCCGCTTCGAAATTGTGGCTCCATAAGAAACACATCCACACCCAATTTTAACCGTCTCTGGTAAACTTATAAGCCTGAATGCAAGTGGTCTTTTAAAAGAAGCTAGTAACATTTTTATCCCTGAAGAAGAAGCCAGCATAGTTTCCGAAACCTTGGGAAAGGTTTAGCAGATTTCTTTGCAGTCAAACCTAGTTTATCAATTTCGGTTTTTTGGAAAACTATAAAGCAGGCATTCCTTTCCGTCTACTCACTTCTTCTCCATGTGGTCGAGCACCCAGAGGTAGTTACGGTGCTTCTTGACCCTGCGCTGGATCTCGTGCATGAGGAATCGCAGCTGCATACAGATGACCAGGGATGCCATGGACAGGAAGATGTTGCTCCAGAGCAGCATGTGCAGGTGGTGGACCAGGTCGATGAGAAGGCCAGCCAACTCGAAGCCCAGCTCGGTGTAGTAGGCAAGCGGGCCACGTTTGTCGCAGGCGCGGCCAGACCCTTGCCGAACGTCGTACAAGTGCAGGCCGTAGCTGGCCAGCACGTGGGCCGTCTGCACTGTCAGCTGGATGCACTGAAATGACAAGGAAAAACAATGCGGATAGTAGACTAATGTCAGAAAAACATTTAAAGTGTTACAGCGCTTGTTAACCCATCAAACTGAAATACTTCAACTTAAAACAGGGTATAGTTGGCCAGTGAGGTGAAGTTGACCGCTTTTGTGGATTCCTTTTCACCATGCTGCATCGTCACAACACATTGCAAAAAAGTGTATATGTTGGTGGAGATTTCTGTGACTAAATTGATTAGAACTTAAAAAATGTATGAAAAATCCACAATCATAGTTATTGATTCCGCAACGTTTCCTGGGGGTACAGGGTAAAATCGTAGCGAAACGTTGCATAAGCCATAAAAATAATCATAGATTCTCCCGTTCCTGTAATTTTTTTTAGTTCTAATATGCGTATCTTCCACCATGTTTAAAGGAACTAGCTATCCACCTTTGGAATAGAAAGCTATTCTACAAATACATAACAAGGCATAACTATTTGTTCCTTTCATATAGTTTGATAGAATGAGAACTTGCAAGTGTTCTACAATCTGCCAAGAACTGTGGTAATAACTGTAATCGGTAATAACAAATGGACTATGCATGATATGAGTGATATGGGTAGGTTGGGCCAGACAGTCCGGTGTTTTCTTTTGGTAATGTTGTGAAGTGGTAATATTACCGACCTGTCGATAACGTTTAAAATTACAATAATTTTTTTTTTTTAATAAATTGTGGCACCCGATAGTTACGGTGGTAGGTGGAAAAACACATCCGATTTTACTACTCCTAGCCCCCAAGCAGCAGTGTCGCCAAACTTGGTAAACACCTAGCGAATATAACAGACTTTCAGACGGACTAAGTTTGAATTATTATTTTTATTTCTTTTTGATATTTACCCACATTAGAATTGTGTTATTTTCATTTGTATCAATTATGATTTGGGTTTATTGCATATTGTAAATCCATCTATACCTACTCCTTCCATTAAATTCCTAAATATTCTGAAATGACCGGTATGATAATAGCATTTTCAATGTTACCACTAATTTTACATCACTATCTTTTGGGTTGTGCCAGAGATTCAGTTAAAATGTTTTGACCAAACTGTACGGTAGAATCCCTTGCTCCTGATTCCTGGACTGGATTTTGACAAAAAAAAGTGCCTGTAAGCAACTTCCATTTTTCTTCTTTCATGTGACTTCCATTTTATGGAAAATGCACAGATTTTCTTTAAAATTACCCCCGCCCCCACCTCTCCCCCCTCGATTGGTGTACGTCATTTTGGGGTGGCAAAAGTTTGTTCCACTCTCTCTAGTTTTAGATCTGGAAGCCTTGATAGCACGTACCTCTGCGATCATGAAGGCGAAGGTATTCAGGCTGCCGAAGATGCCGACGGCAACGCAGATGAGGAACATGAAGCCGGAGAGGATGAAGATGGCCGCCAGCAGACCCAACAGTCGCACGTGGCTCCAGCCAGGGGTGGTCGGTGAAAACGACAGCTGCCACGGCATACAAGCGAAAGCAACGTCAACGCAACAAACACTAGACTGGCTCTTGGAAATAAAGTTATCCACGTACTCTCAGATGCCAATAGCAAATAGATGCCAATAGCAAATGCTCAGTCATTATAGTACCAACAAAAAAGCTTCTAGGTAACTAAAGGTAGGCTTTTTGACTGAAGTTAACATGCCTTTCACAAAAATCAACTAGACTTAATCCTATATTAATAGAACTTGGTGAAACAAAACACACCATTGGCACCAGTATGACAGTGTCCAATCTTCTTCCAGCTATTTTATCCTCTGAACAACTTGAAGTAACAGAAACTGATTGGTTGCCACCGCGGCAACCACATGGTTGTTTGGAGGATAAAATAGTTTGGAAGTTTGGACATTGTACAGCCAGCCCTTTGAAGATAATTGCAACGTGTGTATAATCGGGGTGCGCTCAAGAGGGTGTGTTGGTCTATTGTGCCGGGGCCGAGATGAGGCAAGCTTGATTTGCTCACGTATTCGAAGCGGTCCTTGCATAGCTGGGCCAGCAGGTGCAGGAAGCCAAGCACGGAGAACCACGAGCACCAGAGCACCACCTCGTCGACATACTGCACGTTGATGACGCCGAACACGAAGATGAACTTGTAGAATACAAAGTTCCAGAACTTGTCCTTGATGTGCTGTTGCTCAGAGACTCGAAGCTCGCCGAACACCAGCTGTTGGATACTCTTGCCCAGCAGAATCAAGCAGCAGTAGGCCATGTTGATCAACGTCTGCAGACAAAACAAACACACCATTGGGAAACTGAAGGCTGATTAAGACTAGGTATTGTCTTTGATCATTAACAGTCGATTGCCGTTGATCATTAATAGTTGCGGCTGATAATTAATAGTCGGTTATCGGTAATAGTCGAACGCTAATCATATGGTTTTTGCCCAGTTCAAAGTGGACCAGTTCTTAAAAGCACCAAACTTAAAATATTATGAAATTAGAAATTGAGAACAATAGCTTGAGAGGGAACAGCCACCTAAGAATTGTCTTATTTACTTTTAAACCCGGTTAGGTAAATATATACCATAGGAATGCAATTGTAGTTCGTCAGTGTTCAGGAATTACTGTTCTGTGTATTAACATAGCAAAGACCTCGTGTTGCCTCTTCCCATATGGCTAGCAATGATCGAAGCAAAGTTAAAAAAACAAACAAGTTTCCTGTATTTATTTCAATTCAAATAAACGTCTATTTTTTAACGTGGCGTCTTTCTTTCAAGCATGTTTAACAGAAGCACACCATGTAGCAGCAATGTTACATATGATATTGCAGACATAGATACCACTTCTTAGTTCCTAACTAGATAAGTGACTACCTAGTAAGTTGCATTTCTTTGCCTCTTTCTGGGTATAATAGCAGGACATACACGTAGAAAATTTAATAGATGCAAGTAGGTAGTCAATAATAGCTCCGTTAAGGAACCTTTCCATATGCAAATCTGTGTTAACTCAGTAGGGTAGGTGCACTAATAATAGTATGCAAATTACAGATAGGATAAATACACCTACTTCCTCAGTTGAATAGAAATTGGATGTAGATCCCGATGTAATTTATAACAGTGTAGAATGGCATTTATCTTCAACAATTTACAAATATACATTTGGATATATGATATGAAGATTTTGGTGGGTACTTGAATGCGACAAAGAAAATCATCAGCATCGCCGAAACTTTTCACAGCTTCTTCTGTCTTGACACGCCTACACACTGACGCGTGGGACAATGATACATTTCAAGAGAAATGCCTACCAAAAACTTGCATGGGTAACAAAAGCCATGGCTGAGTAGAGAAAATGTGAATATTTATCAAAATAAGAAGGTACAATTACCAGGACCAATTGAAAGACATGGTCGCAGACCACAGCCTTGAGGCTGCAGTTAACTTCCTGGAGATTACTTTGTTAAATTATAAGTATAGGTAGGTAAAAATACCTATAGAAGTAGGAACCTAATTTGGTAATTTTGTTCAGAAGTATATTTCTAAGTGCATTCCATGATCCAGAGTCAGAGGCACAACTACTGCCATGGCAGATGGGGCCCAGGGGGTTCTACCCCACTAGAGGGGCCCCAAACAGATGGCTCGTGGGCCACAAAATGTTGATAAATGGCGTATTTTTATACCGGCATTCGATAAAAGAGCAACTCTCCAGTAAGACTAGAGTTTGCAATCGATAAAAATTATCTACGGGCCTAAGCAAGGCCCAAAATGACTCTAAGTGAACAAACAGCTAGCCAAATTTTTGACTGTCTCTACATGCCACCTGTTCTTCCATCAAATGGTTCCTTGAGGACATCAAACAAATTGATTCGGCAGTGATAGCTTGGCCAAATATACCGATATTGCACATTTAAATCAGTCTCCACAAAATCTGCTCGAATCCCCCCCCCCCCTTCCTCACCCGGTGACATTCCTAGACAGATAATGTTGGGGAAAGGGGTCCCACTGATAAAACTTGCTCTGGGGCCAGGGAAAAAAATAGCTTCGCCTTTGTCCATGGATGGAGTCCCAATTCAAGAGGATTGAAGATTAAACATGGCCCAAAATCCGACTGAAACAGAAGAAAACTGGAGAGAGAACAGAAGGTATAAAAGAAGGTCGCATAGTATCATATGGCACGCATTTTAAGAAGAAGCTGGAACCCTCTTGGTGTCAATCTCAAAAGTAACAATTTCGCAGGTCTTGCCAATTATAATTTCCATTGAATGACATTGGTATCGTGTTGAGCAAACAAAATCCTTTATTACTACACCCAATCAAACCGCATATCGCCATGTAATAATTAATAATCGCCAGTTAGATTATGCGGGAAACTTTCGACGTCTTAGAGTTAAGTGTTTACCAACGCCAAGGCGCCCATGGCGAGGCGAGTTGACCAGGACCCCGATTTAGTAACTTTCCGTGCTAGTTATATAGAGACGAAGTGAGTTGAAATTTGCTGTATGATTTTCCCGTTTTTAGGACGAAATCATTCCGATTCTTGAATAGTCACGGTATGTCGGTGAGATCTTCCATCCAAAAAGTGGAATGATTCTTGTTTATTGGTGTGTTTGCCAAACATAGTCGTGTGGATTTGGTCATTTACGCCCTGGAATGATTTCTTCTGGTAAATACATGAGAAACTAAAACAAATTTCCAGCTCATCTCATTTCACAGGCATGAAAATCTAAAGAATCGGGATCCTATTCCCGGCCCGACGGTGTAACGCAAACCCGGTCGAACGTCATCCGAAAACTTCTGGGGCAGCTTTGAAACTTGGAAGAGTGCGCGAGACCAGCCCAACGGTAACCGGCAAGGTGAACAGGCGCGCCCTTGACACACAATAGGAAATTATACACGAGCGTTCACTTTCATTCGATTCGAGCATTGCATTCTCCTAATAAAACAGCCTGCCATGTCACTGTTTTAACTGTCATGTTAGCACGCCGCACTCCACATGTTTGGGTATATCAACGGTCTATTGAGATCGCAAATGGTCAAGGACAGCTATCGCATTACACAACAGATCACCGAATACCAAATAAACACCTTTTAGATTTGATTATGCACCTAAAGTATATTAGTATCAAATCGATCCTCGCTAGAAGAATATTATCATCTCGCTCTGTGACTTTTTTCGGCATGCCAATATCCGTCTGTGTTTTCTGATCTGATTCAATTACACGCGTAAGCTCATTGGTAAACTGGATTATGTATATACGTACACACGTTCGATGCAATAACCTTTGGATGACAGCTCATTTTTAAGGTGCCATAGATAATAGATAGTTCAATATGTAGTACTATACAGTACTTATAGATAGCTATGAATAATTCGTGAGTTGGGGCGCAAAATAACCTACACGCATGACACCAGCACGCATGTATTCACATGCAAACATGGGTATGGTCAGCCTGTGACTATGGTGACGAAATACAGTGAAACAATTACTTTTGCATTATTACAAGCTAGAATACATTGTGGACAATGGTTCGATTCGGAAAAACCGGAGTAAAAAGCTGGAGCAAAGTTCACAAGCTGACCGTGACCGTGTTACTTGTAATAACATTGTGACGACATTTGTAACTGCCTAATCAGATGAACAATAGCCGTTATAAACAAATACAAAAATTCGCTTTCAAAATTTTTATTTGTTACCTACAGTAAGTTGCAATTTTGCATTAGTGATATCTCTATTCAGTTGTGAAACTTATCGGGTGTTACAGTAATTGCGTACGAATGGGGTGGGGGGGGGGCACAGTTACTGTGCACTAATCAGCAAGTAATCAATAAATTGATTAGCACACTCTTGATCGTCTTTTTTAAATGACGTACCTATATAATCAATTCAGGACCAACTAAGGAATCAGTTTTAGTTTTCTCACTCAAATTTGGTGCAAAATCATTTATTTCTTCAGATAACAGTACAAGCTTGGATCGCTACGCTAAAAATCGTCCATCTCGCTCTAATTATGATTCTCTATACCGGATTTTAATTTAAAATGATACCACGCACTGGAAAATGGATTGAAAGCAAGGTGTCAAAATTAAATTTGAAACAATGTACGGCACTAAAATTCTGACAAAATGTTTGAAACAAGGAGGGTGAGATGAAATATCTCGACGGGCCGGAAGTTAAGACACCGCTGCCCTATACCGTACCAATAACTCATACCAATAATAAATGATCGCCCAAAATAATATGGCAAATAATATGAAACTTGACAACAAATCCGAAACGAAAAGATTGCATTGCTGCTATCTAGTATGACGTTTCGGTTTACTGTAGCACGAGGGAGGCTTTTGAAAGATTAAACAGTAGACCATGGTAACTCCCATTTTCCTAGAAATCTCGTGCCTTTTCCCGGCACTCGTGACAGTGGAAAACGACTTGACGCTAAGACCACTTAGTTGACTGTCGACACGACTCAATAATTCAGTTGGATTGATTGGGTAATACACCAACACACAATTCACGTTTCTTCCCTGTCCTGTTTGATATCGTGTTACTGTTACCTTATCAAGGACATTCCCAACCTTAAATGTCGAGTGTCTTCTACCCCAGATACGCGACACCACGGGGCTAGTCCCGTATTAGCATGGGTAGGATACAGCGAACGACATCGAACGACACCATTTGGCGAATTGTCAAATGGGCCACATGGAAAATTGGACCGAAAGGGATTTTAGCACAATCAGAATAATAGTGCGATGAATTCGGGCCGATTCAGACTGGGCTAGGTCGTTTTGTTAGCGCGACCACCCGAAATCCGTTGTCTTGGCTCGCTCAGTCTATATTTCCCTCGTGATTCAACTACGTAACATTCTTTATAAGTTAGTATTCCAATTTTATCAGCAGTAACTGCCTCAAGCCTTACATCTCCGTACCTTACGAGTTACGGGATAATGGGAAGTAGCAGGTGTTTACACAACTCTAGGACCTAAGTGTACATAGTGTGATATTATTAGGCACGGGTATAGGCAATAGTATTTGGTACCTAAAAATTTCTTAACGCCGGTTTGGGTACTACAGGGGTCTTGGGGGTTGGGGGATAAGAGTCCTGTGTTTCTACTGCCGTTACTAATACGTAACTGTGCTGGTTCATAATTTTGTGAGAAAGTATTCAAGAATCTAGAATTGCAAACGCACATGATAAACTCTTTGAATGCGACTTGGAGTAATTGCTAGAACCCGAAAGTATGTCGAACCGCGTCAAAAGTCGTTGCTCATAAAGTTGCCATGCAATGCAATGAAAACGAAAGTGTGCGATTTGTGAATCGATTCACAGCTCGGAGAGTCGGCAGTACCCACGATACGTCCATCATAATATCCGCTGGACGTCCTAGTGGCTGAAACTTGAAATTCGAGTGAACTTGTCCCATGTACAGATTACATGTCTTATGCATGGTAGGCTTACTGACCTTTGCTCGATGCTCAGTACTGAGCGGGAAGGTGTATGAGTATGACCAACACGTGCGTACAAATGGTCGTGTGTCTTATCAACTCGGGTCTTATTTTCACCTGAGATTTGTATGGAAGTTTTTCCTACATTTTACTCTCGTTTTTTTCGCTTTCTTAACAAATCGTAGGCTCATAGGGCACCTTATTCTACTCTTATGGAAATAGCAGGTGTAAAATAGGTTTGCGGATCGAAATCGGCAATAAAAAATCACCAGTATATGTATTTGCAAAGTTTCAAACCCAATGTGCTAACGACGTTTGCGTCGAACGTGGATTAAAAGGGGTTTCGCTCTCGCTGCTGCTTTTCGGAGACATCTGATTTGTAAATACGCTAGCCGGCCACCAGAACCATGTGACTTACTATGATATGGATAGGTACAATACCGCTTAGCATTCTTCATCGCTGACGCGGTCCGCATAAAGGTATGGGCATCGCCCAGGTGGGATAGCGAGCGGGGAGATAAAGCAGAATTCCTGATTGTACTAATCGTGTGAAAACAAATATGCCGCCGGGCCGTGGTCGGACTACTGACGTCTATGCGGACAATTCAGCCAGCCAGTGTAAAAGCCAGCCGGAGTCATCCCATCCTATCCTATCCCGATAATAAACCCTCTTCCACCATTGTAGCTTCGATCACGGCTATAAAGAAGGAAGAACACGCCACACACCGGGATAGACAACACAAGGTATAGAAAGGTTGGTTCGAACAGTGATTTCTCAACTCTGTGGAGGTACTAAAATTGAACCCGTCGCAAATATTTTGCGAACGTGGTTGAAAAGTAAATCACACACTTTGCGATGTCATTATTAATACGAGTTTTTGGTGATTAGTACTGAGAACTGATCCGAAAGCAGCCAGACTTGCGGCAAGACCCGTTGGAAGGGGGTTTAACGGAGTTAATGTATTTAGTTGGATTTCCCCAGCCAGCTCAGCTGTCTCCACTATTAGGTTTCCATCCAGATATTTTGATAATATTTACTCTATTAAGGCATTTAAATAATTTAAGTATGTGCGTAAGTACACTCCTCGAATCAAAAATTAATCGATTAAAGAGTAAGCAGATCAAATTTGCTCCATTGAAGCTCAATGAAATCAATTATGTATATATCTCCGTGCCAGCGACCGATTTATGATTCTTTGGCTGTACGTTGTCACTAGACAAAAAGAAATGAAAAAATTAAATGCTTAGTCGGGTCATATTATATTAAGAAGTGTATCGCCTTTCGAGGTCTGCGCATATAAGACAGAGACCCACCCTTTATGGCTTAGGTCATGGAAAGCCTATAAAAAGTAGCCTCTAGCTCCCAGCTCATCGAGAATCTTTTCACACTCGTAACAATGACCCAATGAGCGGCTTCTGACTAGTTGGTAGTCTTGTCTTACGCTTCGTGTTGTCGAATTATCAGTCATCATTAGCACCTAATCACCTGTGTGTGACAAGGCAAGCCATATAGTATCGCGCATGGTCACCCGAGTGCGATTGACTTGACAACGTATATACGTCCGTCCTTCACCAAATTGTAGGAGCAAATTACCCCAAAATACGCACTACAGTTTAGGAAATCATCGGGGTGGCCAGCTACGTGACTATTAATATGATTTATTACAGGCAGACGCGCAGAGGCAACAGCTGGGAATAACGCACCATCGTTGTACTGAGCAACTGTTTACTATAGCGTATCATTCAGCAGAAGAACGTGCATGTGTATCTTTTCGTGATATTTACATTTTAAGTTTGTGTGTGTGTGTGTGACCTTGCGCGGTTAAAGAGTCGTATATTTGCGCTATATACACTTGCATGGGCGGTGATTGTGTGTTACTAAGTAACCTGCATCCCACGTTCTGTGCTTCGGAAATGAACGAACAGTGGACCAACCAAGCGATAACCAATGCCACCTAATTGAAGCATTTGACGGCCAATATGGGTCCGCGAGCCAGCGCGATCGTTTGCACTCTACACAGCAGATTGATCATGCTCGCAATCTCAGACATATCGCCACCCTCCTAATATGCAAGTTGGCGCAATGCCGTTCCATGCACGCTCACGAAAATAAACGAACTGCGATGCGGTAAATCGCCGCAGGTACTCACAAATGAGACAGTGACCCGAGATGAGAAGTTTACGAAATCAAATATCGAAATCTGGCTAGTGTCTAAACTCACAGGGACGCGTTAATATTTAAGGGTATGCATTTTTTAACCACGGTCGGGGAGGGGTGCTTTTGTGAATGGTGGGTAGAAATGTGTGAAATGTAACGCACGTTAGAAAACGGGGAATGGGAATCGATTGGCCGCAATGCCGAGGAATGTGGTGTACTGTGCTCCAAGTGCAAGCACCAAGGTGATCAGTTACGTCGTTAATGTGGTCAATAATAGACTTCATTGGAGGCCCTCCAATAGTATTGTAGGATGTAGGTATTGGCAGGAACAAATAGCTCTCGCTGATTGTGGTTCGTGGCTGTTGCGACATCGGACGTAAACAACTCGGTGCACGTACCTAGCCACTCTTTGACAGGTAATACCATAGTAATACCAAAGAATTAACAGCAGCCTTTTGCTATGGTAATACCTATTCAAATGATGCAAAGTGGACTACAGTATAGGCACAGGAATAGGTGTAGTGTACCCATTTGCTAACCACTTGCTGACAAATTTAAACAAAATAACAAGCAAACGACTTGTGAGCGACCTTGAAAATTAAAATAGCGCGGTGGCGAGATCTTAGTAAATAGAATAATAAACTTGTTGTCTATCAAATAGGTGTAGATTGGTTTGCAATGGGTAAACTACCATACCTACTAATTTACGTTGCTGAATAGATTTTCATCGAAAATCGTATCGTACCGACACATTTGCACTGATCAAAATCTACGTTTCCAGCTCTACAAGTTACTACATCCCCATGCCGCCAGCTGAACAAAGGGGGTTTGCCTGGACAGTGGTCCGGAATGGCAAGTTTGCAGCATCCCTACCACCAGTGCCAAACAAGAACTCCAAACCCCAGCTAATGTCTGGCGTGGACTGCGGGCAGAATTTATCACACGAAAAAACCAGAGCAATCCACGTCCCTAATCCCACTTACCCAAATGCACAAGGGCTCTTGAATAATGAATGCCATTAACTGTCGCAGATACGTAATGAGGGAGACAACCACGTTCATCTCTGCTGGTAAAAGAAGAGTCTCGAGTTCTCCAGAGGCATCATCTTCAACAGGAACATTGTTTTCTGCGTGGAGCGTAGAATTTGCCTTCCATTTAGGGTCGTTTGTTACCTGCACTGCATAATACACAGAGCATGAAAGCAGAGCTACGCTTATCGCCGTATAAGCCCTGAGACTTGGCAATGGAAGTCTGTCTAGTAGAATAACAGGCATTTTTTTTAGTAAGTTAAACACCACAATAAGCAATGAGAACAACGGAACTTTGAATTATCCACGCTTAAATACAGGAAACATAGCGCACGACCTCCCCGACCGGTAATCTATTTTAGACTGGATGAAATATTGCAGAGACAGCTCCGAGCCGAACCGAAAATAGGCAGCCATGACGCTCTTCAAGGGTTCCATAGTTACCAACACAACACGATATGGCGACTAAAGCATTTCACAGGATGAACATTTCAGTCTAAGTGAGACGTACTGAAATGACCAATGCTAAACTTTTACTTTAAAGATCAACAACATAAGTTCAATAGACGGTTACGTTTACTTGCCCAGCTTATCCCTTGCAGAATTGATCATTATAAATACAAAGTTTGAACTCCCAAACTTTAAGTATTATTTTGTTGGCTTAATTGTATGTCAAATATTTGGGATTTCGCAGCGCATGGTAGGCGGGGCATGCCATGTGCATTGACTCCTGTCACTGTCAGGAATTGTATATTTCTTGGGAAAGGAACTTTGGTTAATTTCCATCAGATCTCTTTGATTTCCTTTATTAAAAATCAAATACTAACCGATACCGACAATCTAATACCAACATTTATCAAATGGCCCAGAATATTGAAATAAACCATTTATGAATATTTTTTTGATTTGTTGTTTTATTATTAAGTACCTAATCAAAGAAAAGAACAGAAAAGAAGAAAAGAAAAATAATTTGCTTACCTACCTGCTCCAAGAAAAAAATACTTTTTTATGTTTACGTACTTATGCAATGTTTTATGTCAAAAAATCCTGTTTAGGATTGGGGGAGTGAGGGATTCTACAGGAAACCAGACAAAAGGTTTGAATGGTATTTTTATGTAGTTAGTTCTAATGAGCACATAGATTATGAACTGACTGGATATTTTGATAAGGCAGGAACTTGTTTCACTTGATAAGAGACTTGACAAGGGACTTTCATGTGACAGTTTAGTTGAGATGACAGTTCCAGTGAGAGACTGAAGACGTTTATGGCACTCCTAATTCTACTTGGCACTGAGATTGGGACTTTATAAGCTATAAATCACATAATTGCACAGGTATATTCTTTCCTGCAGGTCCCAAACATGCATGTATTGGTGCTAGTCTATTTTTAACAAATGTCTTGCATTCCTATTTTAGTTTTATTATTTTTGAAATTTCTGAAATATTTTTGGATTGTATTTACTGTAAATCCACTCAGTAACAATCATGATCACAATTTGCAACCAGCTATAGACAAAAAAAATAGATTGGCCGCATCATTGAATAGTCGTACCTTTTTATTTTGGAGTCGTAAATACCTTGCAATTTAGTGAGAGGAATTAACATACCATACAGAATATGGATAAAATCCTAATTGCATTCTCTGTGAGATTTTTGGATGGAGAGTTGTTTCTGGATCACATCTGTACCTCTACTTTTCAAGTACGTAATTTTTTGGTGAAGTTATGTTTTTTTTTAAAGTCACAATTTGTCAAATTTGTAAGTAAGCCTCGCATAAAGCCGTCTGTTTGGAAGTTGATCCATTTGCAACTATGGATGAAAATGAATTAAAACGGCCATGGGAGGGACTATCTTCTACAAATTTCAGTATACTGATGTCACTGAACAGGCTCGAGCATTCTTGATGTATAATCACTCTAAAACGGAGGTTGGCTTGACATCAAAACACTAGCAACAGACTATCGTATCAATTAAATGATTTCACAGAGCAGATCAGACAAAAGATAGGCGTTTTTGGGCCAATAGGTCCATTTTAAAATGGACACCGATAGCTCGAATTACATTGGAAAACGAAAAGAAAAATTACATTCTTTATCATTTTAAGCTTGAGGCATAGTGCACATTGTCAGGTCCTGAAATGACAGATTGCATGCTTCATCTTGCAATTGCTGGTGTGGCTGCCTCCATGACCTGCGCCAGATTCTCAATTTGTAACACAATGTTTATGTCATGCATTGAGCATCCCTTTGATGCACAAACAGAAGTGCAATGCATGGTATTATCTCACCTCGAGAGTTAGGTGTTTGACTGGGAGTTTTATATCTTCCCCTGACATCAGCTGTCATCAGCATTTTGCTACAGAATACTGAGAATGCGGCCTAGGCTCCAATACCAAATTAGAAAATTTGTTTTAATGTGATATTTGGACAAATGAAGTGAAGGCTTCCATTTGACAAGGTGTTTTTTTTTCTCGGTGTATTCATTGCGCTCTTCAGACTAAAAGCCTGAACCTATTTTAATAGAGCGTCGAAGTCTCTAAACTTAGACCTAATCACTTTCTGAGGACAATCCACTAAATAGTTTTTGTGAAATTTGCATTTCTGTAAATCTTTGATAATTTTATCGACCGTTTTCACTATTTTTTTCTGTCTATAGGCAAAACCACTCCGTCGATTTCAAAGTCAACGAAACTTTGATGAAACTTTCAGGATACCTTTCTACAGTTTCAACTGAGAACTGCTACAATTTTGAGAGCAATCCATTAAATTGCTTCCTGGAAATCACATTTTTGTCATATTTTTGGATTAAATGGAACTTTGTCACACTCTCCATGCCAAAGTTTTGCATTGTTCGGTGATACTTTCAAAGGACGTAAAATATGTTTCAACAAAGATTGTTCTAAACTTTGGCCGCGATCTGTTACGTCAGGGTCTTTAAATTCTTTTTTTGTTGTAATTCATCGTGTCTCTCTTACCAGTTGAACACGTGTTTCTTAGCAACCCAACCTTTTGTTGTAAAAAAGTACGCGGCTTGCAAAATAAGTATTGCAATGCACATTACACGCATCCAACAACACGTTCACATAGAGCGTTACGACGAAGCCCTAGTGTATAACATGTTTCAATCGACTGTTCCAAGGGAATAGCAAACAATATAAGTGCTCAAGGGTTACTTCTAAAACCTAAAATCTTTCACAAAAAATTGGTTCTGTATTCTACATATACAAGGCAAGGGTAAGTTGGCAATTGGTTTAGTAGCATTTTATCAAGGATGGGGCACAAAACAAGTTTTGAAATGAAATTAATCTCTTTAATATGCCCACACACAGAGATACAGACACATACTTCTTATTGAAAAAGTAATCTGCAGACTAAACCTATGTCATTTTATTTTATAGAACACATTCTAGAGCATTGCAATTTGTATTATTACCATTACAGTATCAAAATTCAAAATCAAACATCAAAAAATGTTAATGAGTTTGTAATCTATTGTCTCAGGGCTTGGCTTCATACATTTATCTGCTTATTTGTAAAATACTATGTTTGTCCAGATCATTATACGGACCTGGACCTGTATGGCTCATATTGAAGGTATTTATGGAGGCAGTATGATAGAAAATATTAATAAATGCTACAAAATTTGCATTTAAAATTTTAACTGTATTAAGCCAAGATCAATAAAAAATTATAGGAGAGCAAAAGTCTGTTTTGCTGTCCACAACGTTTGCCATGCTCCTTTCCCACTGCATAGATATCAGTCATTAAGTCTTTACCGAGACCACATCGGACTCGTTTTACTTTTAGTTTTATATATA